>CAJNYU010003977.1:0-87515 GCA_905331475.1 Rotaria socialis | reverse complement strand
GATTGCGAGTGGATTTGATTCAAAAGATGTAAATCTTAGGTTTATCTATGTGTGAACGTGCACTCAAGAATGAATATATCCATTCTAGACGAGAAACGCACCGAAACAAAATGAACCCACATGAGGTTGAGCAAAAATCAGGACAAATCAGACCGGAATCGAGTTAGAAAAAGACACTTTGATGTAATATCTGATCTACTCGTGCAGATTCATGTTAAATATCTAGTTCATAGACCAATTTGAGTTATAACTTTACTAAAATGGATTATTTCGATCATAGCTCTCATGAATGGGTCTTTTTCTTCACTCCGTTATTAAGTTGATCGAAAGTTTTTGGGGGCGTCGCTTGAGCTGTACCAGATCGGATGCATTTAGCTTCAGTATCGCCATATAATATTAGTAAGTAGTAATTAAATGCCGCTTTCTTGGTGATACTTCCAAGCAAGTTTTCTATTTATGTTCGGTTATCAATCGTGTTTTCCATGAAAATCATTTCGAAGCTATAAAATGTGAAGTCTCGCAGCTAGATAGTTTTGAATAGCTACGTTCCACATGACTAAATCCTTTCAGTAGAGGGTTGGCAACGCAAACATCGCGTTACCTTGTTCTGATGTAAGTTGACTGAAAAAAGGTATTTCGGAGAAGATTTCATCAATTTGCATTGATGAATTTTATTGTTTTCCTACATCCACTGATAGAAACAGTATACTATTTATCATCGATGAATGACTACCCAGGCCGATCAAAACGGACCACCGTAAACCGGCGTAATACTACCTTAAACGGTCGTTTTTGCATCGTATTCCGTCGTGAAGCGGCCGTTTCAAGCCGAATTAAGGCGTTTTAGCAGGGGCAGTAGTACGGACATATACGGACACTATATATCAGGCGTAAAACCTCGTAAAGCAGGCGTAATATTATCGTATTCTATAGAACATACGGCCGTATTACTGTCCCTGGTATACGGGGAAAATGCGGCCCGTTTTACGTGCCGTATTTGTATCGTATACGGCCGTTTACTGATCGTTTTCTTCGAGCGGGGTACATACCGTTGCTAAAAACGAGTACCTATAGGCAGCACCAAGAAGCTAGTTCGATAAACGATATACGAAATGACAAAAAACAATACACCGACTGGGAATCGAACCGAAATTCTATTCAGATATTGACACCATTTATGGTAGAATATACTTGAAGAATTCGATTCGTTTGATGATCTGATAGTGGAACTATTTTACGGGTCTCCCGCTTGGAGAGCGAGTATTCTACCATTGAACCACCAGTGCTTGTTAATAGTTCATTGTGCATACATGGCTAGCATCATGCTAAAAGTTTGAGTTAGGAATATCAATTCAGCGAAAAAAAGAAAGACTTGATTGCTTGATGGCAATATCTATATCATTATTTATCCAGTAGCTTGATCTCATAATGACGATATTGTTAGAACCCGGTAAACTACCACCAGAAATACTCATAAAGAAAGATATAGAGTGACGAGTAGTTAGTTTCGAAAGAATTTGTTTGTTGCTGATTTTGATCAAAATAAAACCGGACGTGAATTCAGTGAGTAAAAATATTTAGAAATATTTTTTCGATAGTTAATCAAATAAAGGCGGTAGAAAAAAAAGGTGCACTAGCCGGGAATCGGACCCGGGTCGCCCGCGTGGCAGGCGAGCATTCTACCACTGAACCACCAGTGCATGTCTAGTCATCCTTTTTAACTTGCTCATAACGATATTACTTTCGAGACGACACAGCAATGACAGGACACGTTTAAAAAAAGTATAAGTTAGATAGCTACTATTGAATTCGTGTTTTTCCTGATCCAATGCTATCGAAAAACATACTTGAATTGATTTTGTGTCGAATACAGTTTTTAATGAAATAAAATGAATAAATAAGTATCATTTTTTTACTAGGTAGTAATCGTTATCCTATAATTTTAATGTTCCTCGATCATGATAAAAATGCTCTGGCTACATTGAAATTACTGATTAAATACCAGTTTTTTTTTCATCGTTCGACAATGATGCCTCATTTATTATATTAATATATCGAAGTCTCAGATTAGAAACCGAAACGTTGAATCGTAACGATTTATTAGATATGCACTGATGGTTCAGTGGTAGAATGCTCGCCTCCCACGCGGGTGACTCGGGTTCGATAAGAGCTATTCAAAAACCTACATAAACGTTCTCTTCTGTTTTTCAACACTGATTTGTTCCATGCGACAACTTATTTTTGGAACAATATCATTCCCGGTCAGTGCAGTTTGGATTGAGTGCAAGAATTTTTTTTTCTGTTGTTGAATGAAAAATCAATTATTTTTCTAATCTTAATAAATTATTGAAATATTCATTTACATTCTATTGCACTGTAAATAGAAGAAAAAAACGATTAAAAAAGAATTAAATATCGAAACGAACAAAAAGAAAAACGAAAATCATGCTCGTTGAAATGCAAAATAATTACTAAGAATCAAATGTTGATACATTTTCTTGTTGTTGAGCATGATTCAAAGCTTGCTCAAGTTCTTTTAAATTCAATTTCAAGGATTCAACTTCGTCGAGACGTCCAGCTATCTGTGCTTGTCGAATATATTCTGTTACTTGATAAACTTGTTGAACGAGTGGATTCAGTTCTTGTGCTTGTACTAATAAATTACGATCAATTGTTGGTCTCCAACCAGACACTTCTTTTTTCTTTACTGTCGGCGAATCAGTTAGTGGTATTCGTGAAGCTAATTCAGCTTTAGCCGCACGTTCTGATTCAATTCGTTCTTCAATTAATCGTTTCCGTTCTTCGCGTGCTCTTTTAACATCCTCTTCACTTGGCACACGTCTCGTTGATATAGCGAAATTTTGTAACACATGTATTGCATACATTCGCATGTTTCGACAAAGAGCTGAATAACGAATTATTGATTGAGTATCATCTTCATCGATATTTAGACATGAATCAGCTAATTTTGAAATATGTTTTCTAAATAATAAGGTGAAAGAAAAGATTTCTCAAGTGATTTTCAACATACGATGTAGAATCAATTTTGTCATAACAAGTACTTAATTGTCGGTATAATTTTTGTGCATCAACTATTTGATATTTTGTATCACCATTTCTAAAAGAATGAAAAAATTAGAATTGCTATTTTAATGATTTTCAAAACAAAAACTTCCATACAAAAGAGATTCAATCATAGTAGAATATGTTGAATGAATTTCGTCAAGTATTTTTTTTGCTTCAACAATTTTCTAATCGAAACAAAAAAACAGCAATATGTTAAAGGTATAGTTGAAAATTAAAAAGATAACTTACTTCATAAGAAACAAAAACTTCATCGCGTTGAGTATTTTTAAAACATATTTGATCATAACGTCTCTGTAACACTTTTTGACATGATAAACAAATACGAAGATAATCTTCATTATTCGTTCTATCTTTATAAGCTGAGTTGTCAGCAGTTGTTGAATTTAAACTTGTCAAACTATTCGAACGTTGAAGCGATAAACCATTTGGTAATGATGATGATGTACTTGGCTCAATTAAATATCCTTAAATTTAGAATATTTATTGTAAAATGATACATATTAATCTTTTAAATAAAAGCAAAAATTGTACATGAACATTCGATCTCTCAATATTTTCTTTCAATACAACCGAAAAATATTTGTTGGATTCTTTACAAATTCACATGCCTCATTTAAACAGTAAAAACATATCTTATTTGTTTAGTATCAGATTTTCTCACATATAAGATGCCACTCATTCAGTTCAAAATTAGCAGTGAATAAAAACTTAAGCAGTTCGATGAAATCATCAATGTTGTTTATCGATAAAATAAATATTTCCTTTCGAGTTTTCTCTATAATCAATAATCCATTATGAATAATAAAATACGAAGTCAGTCCTAATGCAAAATTTGACATTACATAAATGATGCATTCTTGATGCAACACATATAGATTATGTCAGTATTGTCTCATAAAAACTAAATTGCAATTCATCTACTTTGTACATAGTTATAGTAAATAAGATTCCTGTTAGTTGTCACTAATATCTATATTGAATAATTATATCTTACGAGCTTTTGAAAATAGAAGAAATCTTGAGCATGGATCACAAATAACAAATCCATCAAGGCGACAATGATGTTTTCGCCTGGATAAATTAAATGACTTAGCACACGATGGACATAATGTAACTTTTGCATCATCGATCCATTCGACAATGTCTTGTTCGTATTCTATAACAAGATTTTTGTTTTATTACATTTAATAAAAAAAAATTTCTTTCAATTTTTACTTCGACGTTCTTTTGTATTAGCATTTTTCGGTATGTTTTCGCCAGTGCTTATTAATTTTTCGATTCGAAGCAAAAGACGAGTCGTTTCAATGGATATTTGATCGTGTTGAGCTTTTCGTTCTTTCTTAAATCTATCAGTATATGAACGAATATATCCAATTTGTTGTGGTTTTGATGATGAATCATTTTGATCAGAAGAGAAATATTGCGCATAATTATTTGTTTGCTCATTAGGAATGTTTGTAAAATTATCTTGTACACTTTTGATTTTTTGTTTTGCAAATGAAAATAAACCTAAATAAAAATAAAAGAATTATATACATAAATCAAGTGAAAATAAATACCTTTCACAGTCGACGATGATTGTTTCATATGAATATCTTGAAAATGTACTTGTAACATTTCCATCGTCGACATATCTTGATGACATTGTGGGCATATGAACCCTTCTCGTACATCACCCACTGCTTGCAACATATTTGTTCTAGTCGAGCGATCTATGCTCGCTTATCATCGGCACTTGCGTTTTTTTTTTAGTATACTACTAATGACATCTATTTTTTGTCAAATAAAAACCCTTTTTAAATAAAAATAAATTCTGAATTTTAAAAATTGCTCATAGAATTTTATCATTTTCTATCATTATAATTAATTTAAGAAGAGCGACCAATCCGATATCATTAGTTACCTTCTGTTTACTTTTTCTTTAATCATTTTGTGTTGCTTAGTCATTCAGCTTAAAAGCATGGAAGATCTTGGTATGTTTATTCTTTGTTCTGAATTTACACTGCATAATTTTCGTTTGTTGGTCAGATCAACTTTTAGCGGATCTTCAATCGGTTAGTCAACGTGCTCGTAATGCCTATGAAAATAGTCAAAATGAAACTCGCCTTGAACCTATGGTGCTTAATCGAAGTCTTCCAGCCCAACGAAATCAAGTACTGAATTTAATTCGGCCAGATTCAGTTATTGATCCAGTTTGTTTTCCAAGAGAATAAAAATGATAATTTAACTATTTATTTTTTTTCGTTTGATTTTACAGGAGCCAAGCCCAAAAAGTCTAAATGAACTCAATCAACTTCTTGATGCGCTTAGTAAAGCAAGAGAAACTATGAAAAGCGATAGTCAAAGTAAATTTCAGTTTTCAATTCTTTTTTTAACCTTCAACGGTTTGTTGTAAGTAGTTCGAACTTCCCATGGATCGAATTCAACACCAATAAAAGTAATTCATAACATTGAAGATTCATCAATAAAGAGTACTAAGTCAATTGATGATGCGATTGATACTTTAAATGAAACGACTGAAACGATTAAATCTAGTTCTAGAAAAAAGTATTTAAAAAGTTTTCAGTTTTTCACGAATGAAAATTTTATCCAATAGATCATCATCTTCAAAAAATTCATCTAGAAAACCAGCAACGAAAGAATTAGAAGATCTTATGGAATCGTTAAGTAGTTTTAAACTTCCAGCACAGGTTTGATATTTTCTTCAAAAAATTATTTCCTATGGGCTTTTCCAAATTTAATAGACTTCATCAATCACATGTTTACCATCCGACTTAACATCGGCTGTAGAACAAATGCCATCATTAAAAACAACATCTATACCACAACAATATCCTCTTTGTCATTCTTGCCAAAAACCAATTGTTGGACAGGTATTGATCTTTTCGAAAGGATAAGAATAGTTTATCATATATGAAAATATATTTCTAGTATTGAGCTGAGTAGGTATCTCATTATGCCAATGGCTGCCAGATTTTTATTTCTCTACACGCTCGTTGCTATTAATCATCTTTTATTTTTTATTTTGAAGAGTATTCTCATGGTTTTCTCTTCTTGTCTATAGATAATTACAGTACTTGATCGTTCCTATCATCCAGAACATTTACGTTGTACTGCATGTAATATTGAAATTGGCCGAAAAGATTTCTATGAAAAATCTGGGAAGCCCTATTGTGAACTTGATTATCGACGATTATTTGCTCCGAAATGTGCACGTTGCGATGAACCCATAATCGATGTAAATAAAACTTTTATGTTTATTTTATAAATCATCGACCTTTGTTTCAAGGTAATGATTACAGCCTTAAATCGTAACTGGCATCCGGAACATTTTCTCTGCGAACTATGTGAGCGACGAGTTGGAGAAGACGGGTATCATGAAAAAGATGGATATGCCTATTGCCGGCATGTTGATTTTCATCTATAAAAAAAAAAGAAATAGAAAATTTCGCTTATTTTCAGAGAATGTTATATGACTACTTTTGTACCCAAATGTCTTGGTTGTAAACAAGTAATTGTCGACACTTATATTCAAGCACTTGGTGGCCATTATCATAAAAGTTGTTTTGTTTGTCAAGTAAATATCATTAATTTAATTTAGAAACTAGAATCTTTTACCCACAGATATTTTAATTTTTTCTCAATCGTTAAGTTTTGCCAGTAGAAAAGTATTTTATGCCATAGATTATACCGTGAAAGTTTAGAAATTTGATATTGGCTCATAACTATACTAAATTGCTTGTTTCTAGCTCGAATTATGATCTTGCAATATTTAGGAATGTTCTCAACCTTTTTTAACTGGCTCATTCTACGAACATGAACATCAACCATTATGTGAACTACATTATCATCAACGACGTGGTTCACTCTGCTCATCTTGTCAAAAGCCAATTGGGTTTGTTTACAATTTTCTTCTTTACACCAACTAACGATTTTCTATTTTTCTAGTGGTCGTTGTATAACAGCGATGGGTAGAAAATACCACGTTGAACATTTTATTTGCTCCTATTGTACACGACAATTACAAAATGGCACATTTAAAGAGTATCAAAATAAGCCCTATTGTCATCCTTGTTTTGTAAAATTATTTGCTTGAACAGTCTTTCAATTCATATATATATATACATATATAGATAGTGTGTCTAATAAATAAAAAATAATCTGAGTATGATTTAGAAATTATCGGGGGATCTTTTTTTCAGATAAAAACAAAACAAAAATAACAATTTTTAACATCATTCAAAAATGCAACAACCGATGATAATTATTCTTAAAGAAGGTACAGATTCTTCACAAGGCAAATCGCAAGTACTATCCAATATTAGTGCATGTCAAGCTGTTGCTGAAGCTATTCGAACAACATTAGGTCCACGTGGTATGGATAAATTAATCGTTGATAGTCATAGCAAAGCTACGATTTCAAATGATGGTGCAACCATTCTCAAATTACTTGAAATTATTCATCCAGCAGCACGCACGCTTGTTGATATAGCTAAATCACAAGACGCTGAAGTTGGTGATGGTACAACATCAGTTGTTCTATTGACAGTTGAATTATTGAAAAATTCAAGAACATTCATTGAAGATGGAATGCATCCAACAATTATTATTCGTGCTATACGTAAAGCAACAGCATTAGCAATTAAGAAAATAAAAGAAATTGCTGTTCATATTAAAGTCGATGATCCTAAGTAAGATTCGAGTCTTTGTAAATTATGAACTTAAATTTCGATAGAATATCTATATCGGACTTGAAATTTTTTTTTTATTCATTTGAATTCTTGAAAACGTTCTAAATTTGTCTAGAGAACAACGAGCTTTACTTGAGAAATGTGCTCAAACAACATTAAGTTCAAAATTAATTGCACGACAACGAGAATTCTTTGCAAAAATGGTTGTCGATACTGTTCTTATGTTAGATGATTTACTACCATTAAACATGTAAGTTTAATATTTATTAAAAATATTGGATTAAAAATGTTTTGTTTTAATTTAATTTAAGGATTGGAATTAAAAAAGTCATCGGCGGTTCACTTGAGGTATAACATTGAAGAAATAAATATTTAAAGTAAACAACAAACTATGTTTTTTTTTTGTTTAATTTAGGAATCTTGTCTTATTTCTGGTGTTGCATTTAAAAAGACGTTTTCTTATGCTGGTTTTGAAATGCAACAAAAAAAACTTTTAAAACCTAAAATAGCTTTACTTAACATTGAACTTGAACTTAAAGCTGAACGTGACAATGCAGAAATTCGTCTTGATAATGTTGCTGTAAGATTTCGTGCTATTCGCTTTCTTTTGATTTCGATTCTTATTTTTAACTGTTCATATAGGAATATCAAAAAATTGTCGATGCTGAATGGTCAATTCTCTATGATAAACTTGAAAAACTTCATCTAGCTGGTGTTAAAGTAGTACTTTCTAAATTACCTATTGGTGATGTTGCAACACAATATTTTGCTGATCGGTAAAAGAATAGTTTAGTGCCGTATTGATTACTGAATGTTTTTCGTTTTCAGTGATATGTTTTGTGCCGGTCGTGTACAAGAAGATGATCTTAGACGTACACAAAAAGCATGTGGTGGTGCAATCATAACAACAGTCGAAAATCTTAGTGAACAAACACTTGGTACTTCCGAAGTATTCGAAGAAATTCAAATTGGCTCTGAACGTTATAATCTTTTTACTGGTTGTCCTAAAGCTAAAACAGCGACCATGATTTTACGGGGTGGATCGGACCAATTCATTGATGAAGTTGACCGTTCATTACATGATGCCATTATGATCGTACGACGTGCCGTTAAGAATGATTCAATTGTTGCTGGTGGTGGCGCAATTGAAATGGCATTAAGTCGTACTTTACGAGATTTCAGTCGAACTGTAGCAGGCAAAGAACAATTAATTATTGCTGCATATGCCAAAGCATTTGAAGTTATACCAAGACAATTATGTGAAAATGCTGGATTCGATGCAACAAATATTTTAAATAAACTTCGACAAAAGCACGCTGAAAGTAAGTTAAGAAAGCAAATCATTTTCTATAATGATGTTTGTTTGTTCGTAGATAATATTTGGTATGGTGTTGACATAATGCGTGAAGATGTTAGCGACAATTTTAATGCAGCTGTCTGGGAACCAGCTGTTGTTAAAATCAATGCAATAACAGCAGCAAGTGAAGCAGCTTGTTTAATTCTCAGCGTTGATGAAACAATTAAAGTACCAAAATCATCGGCCGAGCCATCGAACGCTGCGAAAGCAATGAATATGGCATAAGTGCCAAATCAAAGAATGACGATCACACTTGTTGTTGTTATTCTTGTTATTCTTGTTATGCGGTTTATTAGTCACTTGGTTTTCTTTTTCTAGGCAACTGTGTATTGTGTGCTTTTTTCCAACTCTCTTTTTTTCAACTACAGTTGACACACAACACGTAAAACAAAACGCATGAGCGTCTAATACTTTCTTTTTTTTATCAACAAAGAAATATATAACCGAACAAAAGAACAAGTTTTCTCAACATTACATACTTTTCTTTTTTTATTCCAACAAAAAACAAAACATCTTTCGGTATTACCTTAAGACCTTTTATTTCATCATGAAATTAATATACTTTTTCTATTTTGTTCGATCAATAATCAAACGAAATAGATTACTTTGATAATAACAAAATTATCTTAAAAAAATTTTCTAGAACATAATTTAGTTATGTCAATATGCCTAGAACATCTACATGAATATGAATTGACATGCTGTCCATCGAATCATAATATACCAGTCGAAGTAAGGTTTTAGATTAATTCTTAATCTATCATCACATTTACTTTGTCTAATTTAGATGAGGGCTGCATCAAGCTTAGCTTTATCTGATGCATCTTTACTTCTAATAAACAGTGGTACCGATCGACTTCTACTGTATGATCTTTCGGTATCTACATGCAAATTGCATGATATTAATTGGCCTAGCGATACCTATGGTGTCATCCGAGATATATGTTGGTCAAAATATATCAATTTATTTTTAATCTTAGGTGATGATGTCGTGTGCTCGTATTCTCCTATATCTAATCAATTAATAATTGTATTAAAGTCTTCATCTTTGAATGGTCGTTTCTGGTCATTAACTGTACTCGGCTGTGATGCGTATATTCTTTGTCGACACGATACTCTATATCGATACTGTTTACCATCATGGACATTATGTCATACATGGTCACGTACAGATTTAATTGATATATATACTACAGATAAATTCATCCAAATGATTCGAGCACACCCATCGATGGGTTCTATTGCATTGCTCATAAGATTAAAACGTCATCGTCAATGGCGTATTGATTTATTTGATCGACGCATGAAAAAACTCCATTCAGGAGAACCTATACGTATGGCATCTGCTTATCCAAATGTTAATATTCGACCCTATGCACATCATGGACAATGGATTTTAATGAATGAAGATTTTATTTGGAGAATAGATTTCAATGGTCAATTGATAGAACATCAATCGCGACAACAAAAAAAAGAAATAGATTAATAAATATTGATCTTGTCAGATTTGTAATTCTGTCGATATTTGAACATAGATGGTGATAATTAAATTTTACTTTTCTACATATATAATTCTGGACAAAAAAAAAAGAGAGTAATAATAAAACTAAGTGCACTTTCAAATAATATTATTTTATTTAAATATTCGTAATTGATTTTTTTTTCTATTTTCTTGAATAAAACATTATTGATACGAACACATATGTTTCATTCACTATTGTTGATAATGAAAGAAAGAAGAAAAAAATCATGTAGTCTTACATTGCTAACTCAGGGCTTTTTATTGACGTAAATCGAGGGTCATAAATCATGTGCTGACTTGATGAAAAACAGATTGTCCCTAAGTTGATTAGAATAGAGCATGAGGTGCAATATGTTGGATTTATCACGAACTCGATCAGATCTGGAAATTTTCTTTCGACCGACTTCATGATTAACCCAAGCCGTAATGCAAAACAATATATGATGACCTTAGCTACTAAACAATCAACGCCAAGGTTGTCTGAAATATGTATAAGATGTATGATGAATAATATACAAATAATCAATAGAAAGTGTGTTACATTTTTGGTGTCACTTGAAGATTCACAATTGAAAATTTTCATTCAGGCAGACTCAAACATAGACGGAAAGAGAAAGAGAATCGAGAAAATTTTCAAAGTATATAATGTAACTGTTTTATTATAAGTCTAGAGAATCTCACTTATGACATCCTTTTATTTAAGAGAATACTATTTTATTTTGCGTGTCACATGTAAAATCATTACTAGCCTAAATATTTATTCATATTGTTTTTGTATAAATATTTAAGCATACAACGATCAGTTAACATAAAACAGTAAAATCATATTTTAGTAAAGACATAAGAAGTCAAAGGTGCATGAAAATATATTAATTTATTAATACACAAGTAATATTTATATTTCTTCTTGTGTCAGTTTTGTTATTGTTATTATCAATGGAACATTCGACTTGATACGACTAGCAAGAAAATGTTAAGACGAGACTAAAAATCGTATTAAAATGTGAAATAAACGACTAGTTTGTTTTCTCCTATTTTATTCATTTAAACATTAAATGTCATGCCTCTTTCGTGAACTCCTTTTATATTGACACAATGAATAACTGTGTTTAGAAAGATAAAACAGCAACGGCAATATAAGTAGCAAACGGAAGAACAATAAGCGTGTCCTTCATTTAATGTAAAAATGTGACAAATTTCTAAAGAAATCTAAGGAAAAGAAGAAAAAATAAAAGCATCGTTTCGACGATAGTAGTCGGTTGACTGTTGAAGGTTTATATTGTTGTTAATGGTTAAAAACGAAAGTTAATTGCCGATCAATATTATGATTGTCTAGGAAAATATGGCATAAAATGGAGTTGGTTCTCACCCGTTAATTTAATTCACCAAAAAAGAAAAGAATAAAGAAACACATGCTAACAGTTTTTTTTCCTTTTGTATTTTATATTGCATATGTTTGTTGTTATTGTTCCCATTCACTCCCAATTTTTGTGTAATTCTTTGTATTCGCACACATACATACACACTTATATATACTGACACACACATAAAACATGCGTAATGTCTACTCGTTCTTTTCAATGTCTTAGAGTCGAATCGTAAAGAAGAAGAAGAAGAAAATAACTGGTGGAAACATTATACACGTGTAAGCATTTTCTTGAGTTGCATACACATTTATATTCACTTTTCTTTTCTTTCTTTCGTTACATCTTTCTTTTTTCTTTTTTCTTTTTGTTTGACATGCACACTGTTTCGTGGCTTTTGTGTGTCGTTGTATCGACGTCTTTTTTTTTCTCTTGATCCTCAAGCACACATACACATACGTAAATCATCTTTGTATTTTTATGCCCTCATTTCTCTCGCTCTCTCCTCATTGCTTGTTGGTGTCGTTCTCGCATTTTTCTTCTTCTTTTGCTTGTTCTCTTTCGCGTGTTTGCATGGCCTGTGCCCACGTTGTTCTTCTTTTTCTTCTCTTTTTTTCTTCTACAATGCCAACATCATGAGCGCCGCACGACCGATCGACAGTCGACAACTACATGCTTTACGCAGCTGAAAGAATCGAATGGCAGCAGTGGTAATAGCAGCAACAAAAGTAGAAATAACAACGACATCAACAAATTTTCATTGAATTTTCAATACAATATAGTTTGATTACTCTTTGTTTTCTACGTTTCTGTGTATTTCCTTTTCTTTTTTCTTCTTAACCAACTTCATTTGCTATCCGTTATTATTACTATTCTTACTATTATCATTTGATATCTTTGAAAAAACAGAAAAGATAATCGTTTGAAAATAATACTCCATATATAACAATGATGAATATTGAAACATTGCTACAAGCTGCACAAATTCTGGAAAGTCAACAATCAATACCACCCAAAAAACGGCTAGTCAGAGGTGAGTGTGACTCACTCAGTCTTTTTTCTCTCCCTCTCTCTTGTTAGTAGGATCATACCGTATGTAGCATAGCACGTGTATAATAAATGCATCATGCACATGGCTAATAATCAATTTTTTTTGTCAACATGTTGGTAGAAAAAAATCGTAGTTCGAATATATTTTCCTGAAGTTTTACAAAATAATTTTCGGTTGATTATTTTTTACGTGCGATGCGTATTGTCCTTGTTTTCCCGTGTCGTTAAGGTTGATCGAGTCAGGTAGCTCGTGCTTCCTTTGAGGGGCTAGTCATGCATCTATAAGTACGTTTTGTTTTCGTGATGACACATTCGATCAGTTATATGACTATAGTCGTCATCATCATCGAAGTAATGAAATAGTGGTAATAGTGGTAATAGTGAAAGCAGGAAAAATTCGCTCATGTGTGACATACATCGATACGAGCATTCAATCCAATTTTTTTCTTATCGTCGATTACTTTCTTTTACTATAAGAGGACTCCATTTTTTACTTTTCTTATTGGTTTCATATTATCAAGTCCTGAGCGATTTTCGATATGCAATCTGTATTGGTATCGTTCATAAGTGAGTGTTTAGTTTTATACTTACATTGTCTAGCTTGTAGTTTGCCATAAAGATAAATCTATAGGTAAGAAGATAAGCATAGATTTTTTTTTCTCGCAACATATTCCAAAATAATAATACAAAACAGATATCTTTGTGTATATATACACACATAAATCTTCCATCGAGAAGAAGAAGAAGATACGTTGATGCATGTGCGTGTCATATTCAGTTCCTTTTTCTTCTTTCTTGTTCTTCTCTTTCGTCATCGTCAGCCTGACGACTCGCTTGTTGAGACGGACAGACGGCCGGCCATACATAGTGAGTGATTTGAAAGAAGAGACTAATTCGTCATAGTAGTCATAATATACATCCTCTTATCTAAATATATTAGCGAGTGCATGTGTGTTACAATAATGTGGTGGAGTATGTCATCTATATTCTCTATAATCTAATTTTCATTTTTTTAAATAAAATTTTAGGCGGTCGGCAAACTCCCAATAATAATAATAATAATAATAATACGAACAATCATATACCAGCAAGTGTCCTTTCATCAACAACACTGAATACGAATTCAACCATAATCCCACCAACATTATCCATAATTAAAAATGAAAATCTTATAGAATGTTCTCAACTTGATTTTAATCGTAATTTACATAATGTTAATC
This sequence comes from Rotaria socialis, assembly GCA_905331475.1. Classification (NCBI taxonomy): domain Eukaryota; kingdom Metazoa; phylum Rotifera; class Eurotatoria; order Philodinida; family Philodinidae; genus Rotaria; species Rotaria socialis. The sequence continues at coordinate 73,224 of CAJNYU010003977.1, read as the reverse complement.
ATTCAATTCATCAACAACAATCCTATTCATCTCAGCAACAGTTTACATTGGATCAAAATGATGATGATGATGACGACGATGACGATGATATTGATCAAAACAATCAAAATTCAGCGCAAAACAGTGACATTTCTAATCGGTAATATTTCAATTTTGCATTTAAGTTTTGAAGAGAAAAAAAAATTAATTTCCTTTAGTGGTCAGACATGTTTCCGTGATCGTGAAATTCACAATAAACTAGAAAAACATCGGTAAGTAACGACATCTATTATTATCGCTAATAACATAAAATCACCTTCGATTTAAAAAATCTTTCTAAAGTTTCAAAATAAATAAAAAACATGAAAATAAAACACTTCATAAAAATTCTTATTGGATAAGCATAATCAGGTGTATTAAATAGCGAAATAAAAATTCCACTATCGCTATCTTATTTCCTATTTTTTTCCTTGATGGTATCTCCAAAAGAAGCTCAAAGGTATTTTTCTATGTGATACAATAGGAAAACAAAAATGATCATTTTGTATTGTAGACGAGCTCATTTAAAAGATTGCTTTGATACACTCAAAGCCGAAGTACCATGCCAGCGCGATCGAAAAATAACAAATCTTCAAGTACTGAATATGGCTATAAAATATATTCAAGTAAAATTTGTTATGAATTGGTGTGAAAATAAAAGAAAGAGTCTCTTTTCTATTTCTAATAGGCATTAACACGAAAAGAACGTGAATATGAACAAGAAATAGCTATGTTAACATCGAATAACATAGAATTACAACGACGTCTTGGTGCAGTTAAAACCGAATTAAATTCCGAAGGACATAATGTTGATACATGGCTTGAATCATATTCTGATATTGACCATTCAATATCGACTTGTACAGCTTCTGAAGCTGAAATGTATCGAACATTCGATGATGACGATGATGATAAAAATGAGGATGATCAACAGTTAAAAAAAACGAAACTGCTTAATGAAAACAGTCATCTAGATACGAACAACAATCATAGTGGTATTAAAACGAATATGAACAATTCATGTGAGTGTTTTACTGTTTGCTAAAATTGTGCTGTGCTGTGCTTTGCTTTGTTTTGTTTGCAAATAAATAGCGACAAAAACAAATTAATGCTTTGCTGCTTATTTTAATTGAACAGAAGAAAAAACGATGAATTTGTTTTTCATAACTTTTGATTTCTTTCTTCAGATACAGTCGATTCCAAAACATTAATAAATAATCGTAGAAATACAACGCGTCAAAGGTCACGACCATCAAAACGAAAAATATCATCAATACCAACTACGAATTTACTACAAACATTACCAGTATCAATACCAACACGTTCCGAAAATTTACTTGATTATAATACAGCAAGATATCTTCAGTTGGATCAACCATGTAATTTATTAACATCACTTAAAGATAATTTATCAACACCTACCACAACATTCACACCAATAACTGATATCCGATATGATATTGTAGATATGTTTACTAAAGGTACAACTTCACATTTGCATCCACAACAACAGCAACACCAACAAGTTTCCCCATTACCGTCCATAGCTAGTCTGATGAATAGACATTCATCACCGGTGGTTTCACCAACAAAACAAACTATTGGTATTAATACAGATCCATTAACAACATCGACAACGAACATTTTACATCAACCTGTTGCTACATCGTGATGTGATTATATTTTTGCTTCCTTCTTTCTTTTTGTTTTTTCTCTTCTTTGGCTTGTCTTCTAATGTTTTAATTCCTTTTTCTTTCTTTCTTTCGCAGTATACATATTCACTTATATATATATATATATATACATATATCAGTGCCATCAGAAAAATAAAATGAACTGTAATTATATAAAACACAAAACTGATATGATATTATTTTACTATTGCAAAGAAAAAAGAGGAAAACCTTTTGAATTTATCAATTAGTAAATATTTATCTTACTTTATCTCTAGTGTATTTAGAAAGAAGAAAAAAAAAGTGCACTAGCCGGGAATCGGACCCGGGTCGCCCGCGTGGCAGGCGAGCATTCTACCACTGAACCACCAGTGCATGTCTTTCAGCTGACATTTTTTTCGCTTTTATCTTTAAAAAAACGACAAATTTCGGCAAAGAATTTTTGCTTATGAAGATTTTTATTTATAGTAGGCAGGTTTATCTAATAATGATTTATTAGGTGGATAAAAAATGGCCTTGATAAAGATGCACATAATATTATTATCATTGTAGAGGAATTTTTCTAGTAACAATAATTGAAAATAAATTTATCATTTCTATAAATAGTTCTTGATATAAGGAAAGAAATAAACGAAAAAGGTTATTCGAAAACATGAAACTTTGAAATGAATGAAAGAAATTTTGATCGTTAGATACTATTAGATTTTTTTTTCTATGGAAAACATCGACGACAAAAGTGGAATTTCATTGATTACATTATTTGTATCTGGTGGAATAAGAAATATTTGTTATAAAAGTAGTTTTCTATGTACGATTGCTATATCTAGGTGATAGTTCTATGCCCAGTGTTAACAATTATGGATCATTAATTGAATCACGTGGCTTTTTCGTTTACTCTTCTTTACTTGCGATAAGAATAAATGCTAGTTATCTGATCCTACTATATACTTTTAAAGGTAGAAACGAGTCGACATATCTCTTGTTCTTGTCTGAGCCGAACATGCCTTCAAATAAATATTCTTCACAGTTAACGCAAAATAAAGCATATGGAACTGCTCAAGCTATGCTCTATGCTACAGGTCTCACTGAACCCGATATGGCTCGAGCTCAAGTGGGTATTGTTTCAATGTGGTATGATGGCAATCCATGCAACATGCATTTAGGTCGTTTAGCTGATTATGTACAAGCATCGATGCGTGAATCAATCGATCGTAATAATTTAGTCGGTATGCGTTTTAATACAATAGGTGTTAGTGATGCTATATCTATGGGTACAGATGGTATGTCTTATTCTTTACCATCACGCGATCTAATTGCTGATTCCATTGAAAGTGTGATGAGTGCACATTGGTATGACAGTCTTATAACTATACCTGGATGTGACAAGAATATGCCCGGATGTATTATTGCAATGGCTCGACTTAATCGTCCTGCAATAATGATTTATGGTGGAACAATTGGAGCTGGTCGTACAACATTAGGTCCATGTACGCGAACTATTGATATTGAATGTACATTTGAAGCTTATGCACAATATGTTAAAGGAGAAATAAGCGATGAAGAACGACAAGATGTCGTTCGACATGCTTGTCCAGGCGAAGTTTGTTTTATTACTTTTGTCTTTAATTTTTCTCTTCCTCGTCTTTTATTCTACAGGGAGCTTGTGGTGGTTTATATACTGCTAATACAATGGCTGTAGCTATTGAAGCTATGGGTCTTTCATTACCCTATAGTTCATCAACACCTGCTGCTGATCCACTTAAATTAGCTGAATGTAAACAAGCTGTCGAAGCAATACGTGTATTACTTGAAAAAGATATTAAACCAAAAGATATTATGACACGAAAAGCATTTGAAAATGCAATTACTGTCGTAAGTCATCGGCTTGTTTTTGAATTGTTACTCTATATATTAAATAAATTAACTAGACTAATGCTCTTGGTGGTTCAACAAATTCCGTACTTCATTTAATTGCTATGGGTCATGCAGCTGATGTTCCAATTAAGTTAGAAGATTTTCAAGAAATTTCACGTCGTACTCCATACATTGCTGATCTTCGACCTTCTGGTAAATATCTTATGGCTGATTTACATTCAATTGGAGGAACACCTGCTGTTCTGAAATATTTACTTGCACACGGTAAGATTTAATTTGTACAATAATAGTTGATTGATTTGCTTTTCTGTGTATATTCTATAGGTTTAATTCATGGTGATATCATGACAGTTACTGGAAAAACACTTGCTGAAAATTTGGCTGAATGTCGTGATTTAGGTTTTACTGAAGGCATGCCATCGAATGTACGTAAAGGTCCTGGTCCAGGTGATCAAGGTCTTATTCATTCAATTGAACATCCACTAAAAGCAAGTGGTCATCTTCAAATTCTTCATGGCAATTTAGCTCCCGATGGAGCTGTTGCAAAGATAACAGGCAAAGAAGGACTTTGGTTTGAAGGACAAGCACTTGTCTATGATAGTGAAGAATTAATGATGGAAGGTTTTATTCGTGGTGATATTCGTAAAGGTACAGGTACGAAATATGTTATTGTCGTTCGATACGAAGGTCCTCGTGGTGGTCCTGGTATGCCTGAAATGTTAAAGCCAACAGGAACCATAGTTGGTGCGGGTCTTAGTCAAGATTGTGCCTTGATAACTGATGGACGATTTAGTGGTGCATCACATGGATTTATTGTCGGTCATGTTTGTCCAGAAGCAGCAGTTGGTGGGCCTATTGCTTTAGTAGAAAATGGTGATATTATTTCAGTAAAATTAACAACAAATGGTGGCTCGGGTACACTTACATTGCATGTCACTGACGATGAATTAAATGAACGACGTACAAAATGGCAATTACCTGCTAAAGCCAGTCTACCTAAGAAAGGATATTTAAGAAAATATGTACAATGTGTACAATCAGCATCAAATGGATGTATTACAGATGGATAAAAAAAGGGAATTCTACAATAAGAAAACTAATTTAAAATTGGCCTGTAGCGTATAGTTTCTTTTTTCTTATTGAAAAAAAAATGATTCAATAAAATAGAAAATATTCTATCATCAGCATGTATTTGGTAGAACATGATCATCACAATTAAAACTATTTTAATGAATAACAACAGATTCTGATATATATATATATATTATGCACTATCTTCAGTATTGAATGTTGAATCATTATCTGGTGATGCATCATTAATATTTTAACCAAATAATGAATAATGCCATTCCATAGGCGGCGAAGCCCTTAGGCTAGCAGGAGCTTGAGCCCCTCCTAAAAAGCAACTAGAGGGGCTTGAAGGGGCTCAGACTTTTGAAAAAGAAATACAACTTTCATCGTGATTATATGTTTAGTAAGTACATTTTTGTATGCTATTGAAACATCTTCACTTATTAACACCAGCAATTCATTTATGGAGATAAAGGGAAATAATCAATGCATAGAATACATTCATGGTGTCGACTTGTTTTTATTGGTCATTAGAATTTGTAGCATGTTCAGCATTTTACTTTCGAAAGATTTTGAAATGATAAAAAACAGTCAGTTTCGTAAAAAAATAAATGCCGATACCGATATCAAGAAGATAGCGTCAAATGATATCTTTTTTTTTCGAAGCAAAAACAGATAATGTGTGAAGCTGCTGATGAAGAAAAGGTGAATCTAGTTCAAGAATTGATGCCACTAGAGCTGGCAGAAGTTTCTACATTCACCAGAGGTGCAGAATCTACCCGTGTGCGCGTACGGCCGTGTGAGGAAAATTTTGCAAACCTAAGCATCAGGGGAAATTCTTGGAAAAATATTTTCTCTTCTAAGCGTGCAGGAGCAAGTATTTTTCCAAACGAATCTTGTTTTATTTATACGTGCATCGATCATATCATGCATCTTTCTTCTTTTATTTTATGTAAATTTTGAAAGGATCATCCATTTCTTACTCACGGTTTCAGTATATTCTTCTTTGTTTGACGCTGATGATGCGTTGCACTACTGTTTATCTTTCGCTCTTTCTTGGGCGTAACTATGATGCAAAAACGGCTATTTGTTTTCTCCTCTTTTCGTTTTGTTTTTCCCTAACCGAATGCCACTAGTTGTTGTCTTTTCTCTATAGCTACATATCGTTGTAATTGTGTACTCCTATACATATACAAGCGCTATGATGACTAATCTACAATCATAGAACAGATGACGCATAATATGATCCTTGTCACTCGCAAATCTTTTCTTTTCACTCATTTTTGTTTCGCTTCCTCTTAGTTTTTAGAATATTTAGCATGTCTGAATAATAGAAATGTATTCTAGTAAATAGCAGGTATCATGTTTTTATTGTGGATGAGTGGGACGAAAAGATAACGTAAACGTACATTAGAAAAAAAACACCATAAGGAAATATTTAAATTAACGATTCCTAAAAATAACTTAACCAGATATCATTGTGATAAAGAAACAACTGAAAGTAGCAGAACAATTACCAGTGGTGATTATGAGGATGCTAATAAATTTGAAAAATAACAGCAAGAAAATGTCATTCTATAATCTCCTGGCTTAGCAAAACCCATAAATCAGCACTGCCACTTCACCTTCAATATTAACGTAGAAAAAAACAACAGAGAATCATCATCATCATCATATGCACAAGTGGGTGATGTGATAATGACTGGATTCTATCAAATACTGAGATGATTTCTTGATACTGAGAGGTTTAAAAATCTGTAATAATTTAGAGCCAATCACGATTATGCCTTGTTCTATCTGGAAAAGACAACCACCAAAACATTTATTAGGTGTCATAAAATTTCATGTGAGATTTTTCAACATATTAAACAGAAACTAAATGAACTTCTATCACCCCGATTTCAAAGTTTAAAAGCTAATGTGGAATTACACTTTTCAAACAAATCACATACTGTATACATGATGTGCACAAGAACAAAATGAAAGACAACAAACATTGAAGATTTTCTTAAAAAGAATGAAAAAGCTAGATTGACTGTTTATAGAGTTGCTTTGTTTTTTATTCGAAGCAGCTTAGGTGGTGTTAGATTTGTTGATATGCTAAATCTACAAGAGTTATATGAAGCACCTGTTGGTACATATAGATAAATTCAATTTTTTTCTGTAATCTTTACATGAAGTATATAAGCTGCTTCTGTTATATTTAGACAGTCGGTAGGTTTTTGAGAAACTTAGAACATCAATGGCAAGAATTATGAAAGAACAAGTCATAGACTATTGACAATTTTTTTAAGGATATACCTACATCTTAAACGAGAATTCCTTGCTTTATTATTCAATTTTATAGTGGGGGAAATTTCCCAAAAAGAAAAGTTCCGTGTGGGGAAATTTTGTATTTTTTCGGCAGATTCTGCACCCTTGCACTTGTGATATCTATGCAAGTATAAACGTCAGAAGATACATTCATGACATAAATGACTTATAATTATAATAGGTAGTTTTTTTAAACTGAATTTACTTCTTCTATGAAAAATGAGCTTTACACAAAGTTGTCACTAAATAACGATAGCTCGTTGGAAATAGTTACTCATGTGGATAACATGGGTAACCAGAATTACATTTTACTAAAAAATGTAGTGATTTTTCCCGAAAATATCTCGCGCTTAGCACATTTAAAAGTAGTTCTTAGAATTCAACAAGCAAGTCTGACTGCGTTCTGTATTATTTGAACATTTATTATCGACTCAAAGCTAAAAATGATATGGATATTTTAACGAGTAATCCCATTTTTACAATTGAATTAGGTACACATTAAACTCTACTTTGTGTAATTCCTTTGATATCTGGTAAGGCGTTCTAAAACTTTCGTCATACAATACAATGCAGTTATACAGAGTAATAAAATACAGTTACTATCTACTTCAATAATAAATACGCAGTTCTGAAAAGTAAAACTTCAATGGGCAAGTCTTCAATTGAAATGGACAATTGCCCATTTCCCCCTCCTTTGGTTACGCCGCTGCATGTTGTGAATACCGAAGCAGTTGTTGCGGTAAATCGTGATATTTATCCTTCATGTGGTGAATTACACTGATATACGGATATGAAGATAGATATTTACTGCCTGTTGGCTAACACCATCTATCATTGTTTTGATTGGCTTGCTACAAAACTAGATTTGTCCATCATATAATCAGTAGTTTTTATTTCATTTTGTTCTATTTTTTTTTGTTTACTAGTGCTAGTTATCAAAGATTATACATATTTTAGATGCTGGTTCGAAAGTTATTTAATCGGCAATCATTTGCCATCTCATCTGCTACACTTGGCCGTTGTATTTCGACAAGTTCATATCGTTTAGCATCGGATAAAGAGTTTGTTCATCGTGACACGCCACAAAACAATCTCGATGTGAAATTTGACTTTACACCTGACAATTATAAACGAGTCAATGCTATTACTGCTATGTACCCTGAAGGACATAAAACAGCAGCTGTTATACCTTTACTTGATCTAGCTCAACGTCAACATCAAGGTTGGTTACCACTGTCAGCAATGAATAAAGTAGCTGAAGTTCTTAAAATGCCTCGAATGCGTGTATATGAAGTATGCTGATTTGAAAAGAAAGACATTTGATTTGATTTCCTTTCAATTAACAATTTAGGTTGCTACTTTCTATACAATGTTTAATCGCAATCCAATTGGAAAATATCACATTCAAGTATGTACAACAACTCCATGTTGGCTATGCAATTCGGATGGCATTTTAAAAACAATTGAAAAAAAATTAGGTATTCACGTTGGTCAAACAACACCGGACGGTCTATTTACTTTAGTCGAAGCTGAATGTCTTGGCGCTTGTGTTAATGCACCGATGTTATCGATCAATGATGATTATTTTGAAGATTTAACAGAAAAGGAAATTAGCGATATTTTAGATGAAATTAAAAAAGGTGGAAAACCAAAAGCTGGCCCAAGATCAACCCGTTTTGCAGCTGAACCGACAGGTGGACTCACTTCATTAACTGAACCTCCCAAAGGACCTGGATTTAGATTGCGTAAAGAACTTCAATAAACTTCTATCCTTTTTCTTTAAAAAAAAGTGTGTGTGTATAAATACAGCGGATTAGAGTATAAAAGAGTTCCTATTATAAAACGATTATTTGTCTTCATTTTCAAAAAACAATGTAAAGTCGTATTTTTATCGTTTGAACGATCGTGGAGGATAAAAAGAAAAAGAAAATACGATGTTTTTGCAGTAGAATAATTGAATTCAAATTTGAAAGACTGATTTCACTGCATCTCTGTGATTAAAGAACAGTAGAGTACTTGAAGAACGTTTATTAGCAATGTGTTTTTTGGATTTATTTTCTATGACAATTATCATCTAGATCAGCCTAAGATAGTGATCTTAATAAACGATGACATTTTATATTTTCCTCGTATTCTATATCAAGAATATTTTTTAGCGTCATTTAGATAGAAAATTTCTTTTGCTATCGAAATCACTTTTTTAAATTCAAGCTCGGTACTAAACATTATGGTAGCTATTCTGAAATATTCATACTATTGATTTTTTTTCCATCGTCTTACATATTTCTTGAAACATAATTATTAAAATTTGATTACTTTCATGTAAAATTACAATTGCCAATGGAACTAACATGTATATCCGAAGCAGTGGCGTAGCCAGGATGTTTTAAGTAGATGGCAATAGTGGGCAATTAAAAACTCTAGTTAGCAATAACTTTTGTTTTAAATATCTGCATTATGGAAGCCGTTATTTACTGGAAGAGATTGAAAATTGATTTTTGTAAATCACTTGATTAAATTTCATCAAGAGAAAATGTGTTGAAATAAAACATTCCTTAAATCTTTAAATGTACACAGGTTTTAATATTTTTTAACAATGGGCAATTGCGAAGCTGCTGTCTACGCCACTGACCCGAAAGAAGATTTCAGGAGTTGTCTCACACTTTCAAATAATTTTTGCAAGGAGAATATATGTAACAGAATAATATCTTAATCAATTTTTACATATTTAGACTTGCCAGAACATATGATAATTTTCATCTTTGCATTCGCTCCCTTTCATAAGTTAATATCATGTGAAAATAGTAAATTGCAAATGCTATCATGAACAACAGGTACTAAGTCATTTAGGCCGAATGAAAAATCTTTTTTGTGAGTCTCTTGGTTGGCACAGCTAGTGCTAAAAGTTTTCTTGTCAATCGCTTAGCAACTATTCAATGGTATATCTTTGATTGGTGTCAACAGGAAGGCTCTTCGACAGCTAATGTCTGACTCTTGTGAATCATCGATATAGTTTATTTTATTTTGAATAGTATCGTCCTCCTTATTAGTCAAGATAGTTTATTTGCTATCAGATTATAGATGAAACTTGGTAAAAGCTATAGAAAATTGTTTCAAATCCGCTCTCCTTTTGTTTCTGAATCAGTTTTTTAAGTCGAAATTATGAGCAAGAGAACGTCAACCATAAAGTTTCATGTAGTGCATATCAAAACCGACAACTTCTCACTATCATAAAAGAAAAAGAGATGACTATCATGCACTTGTGTCGCTAATTTACCATTTCTATCATTCATCGATTCTTTCACAATAATTTTAGTGTTTCAGATGGTATTATTAAGGGAATGCTTGAAAGAACTGACTGGTGATTATCGATCTTGCGAGTCATTTTGTACGGATAGAGGATGCGTGAAAGAAAAAAAAGGACGAGCATCAGAAGAGGTTTTTGAAGTAACCTGATAGGAGACACGGTTCATTCATAAAAAGTGATAATTCATCCATCTAAAATGCATGACTCGTTTTTATGAAACTATTAATTTACAATTTAAGAGAATCTACTGCAAATCATGATGTTAAATACGAGACATCGATGTAGGATTTGATCTATTCATCTACTATGATTTATGTTGCTGTTGTTTGAGAAAAGTACGGATCTGAAATCACCTAAACTCATAAGAACCTTCCTTTCTAAAAAAAAAAAGAAACGAAAACATTCTATTAAGTGTCTCAAATGTACAGTTAATGGTGATAATGTATTTTTTATTATCTTAATTTATACAGGTATTATAGTTTTTATAGGTAAGATGAAAACATTTGACATAAAAAGAATCTTTTAAAACGATCACAGTGAAATCTATTGGACAGCATGGTTTATTATCAAAAACAATTACAAGCTTAAATGAACTACATATGAAAAATCTATGACGAATCAAATTAACGAGTAAAATATCTTCAGGAGCAACAGTTACCACGAGAGTATATACAACTGCTTGATATTTATTCTAGCTAATCACACAGGTATATAGAAAATACAGACATTATAGTGAAACATTTTTTGTTCTATACTTGGCATTCATTCTTTATAATTTTATTCCATAGTGATTATAGAGTTAATAAATATGATTTTCATAGTATTTGCATCATGATAAATGGCGTTGATTGCAATCCAGGAATTTGTTTCTTTATTGATCCTTGATATAATCTGTATACACCATCTAAACAATTGATATTTTCATTCTGAAAAGTAACTTTACGACTTCAATATTTTTGTATTATTTCCCATTGGTTCGATGAACATATTTGAAAGACTATTGTATTATTTATACTTGAAAAACAACCAAATATAATCAATCCTATACAAAGAATACCGGCATTCTAACTTATAAAACAGTAGCACTAACAGAGGCAATTTCGTATCCAATTATAACAATAACAATAACATTTTCAGCTGTAAATTGATATGGCTAAATCTCGGTAGCTTTGCGTCAATCAGAAAAATAATGTCTGTTTATCTCTAGGCTTTATTTAGACTGCATTCGTTTCATAGTTAAGTATTGTACCAGTATTGACTCTAACTGGGATATTTTTTGGATCAGAGTCCATGTGTTTCTCTAAGTAAGCTTCAGCAAATGGCCTTGTGCTCTGACTTGATCTTCCCAAAACATCTATTCTAGATCAATACAATATTCTATTGGACCTCGCAGAACACATATCAAAGCTGAAGAAAATAGAACACGTCAACACTTGAAGCGCCCACTTTTTTAGGTTGAACTATAGAAAGAGACTAATTAGTGACGTGTTTTCTTTTACCAAGTATCTTAATTTATTTGTTTTCTTTTGCTTAGCATCATTGTCAAAAAGGGTGCCATAATCTTGAAAGGTTACAATGTGCCCGAAATTATTGCATATGGAACCGCCTTCGTAGTTATATGCGTATCTATCCGATCAAGAGAGTTTTCTTAATGAAAAACTGACAGATGGTAAAAGAAAAGAAGAAAAAAAATATATATTCAAAAATTTCAATATTTATTACGATGACTAGATGATAAATTCTTTACATTATCCTATTATTTAACCGAAAGTTAATATATATATATATATATACAACTGATTAAAGTTGCAACATACTTGATTTAATATAACGGTTCATCTTTATGGGACGATTAATCTATTTGTTAAAAAATAAACTCACATGTACAAAAACGAACTATTAATAAAATCCCAAATACACGCCGCGTTTGTTTTTCAAATCTATCAATTGACAATAAATATAGTGACGAGTTTGTTTAAAACATATTGTATTGTGCGTAAGTGCATGAGTGTATGTGTGTGTGTGTGTGAGTGAGTGTGTGAGCAAAAGTGTGTTTCTTTGACAGAATTTTCGAGAAAAAAAAATGCTAAAAGTCAAAAGAAGAAAACTGACTATATAATCAATATTTTTTATTCAGTAGACCAAGTTTTTTAATTTGAGCGTATTGTGAAGGTATTTCCATTAGAGCACGGAGAGCAAATGCCGAATCCGTATTTGTTGATGCTTCAAAAACACTGTGATAATCAACAAATTGAAAATTATCAAATTGTCGTGTTGGTAATGAATCATCAAATTCTTCCATCATATCCCAAGGCCCATCACCAACACCGATCATAACAATTGATAATGGATAATTACTTGCTTCAACAATAGCATCTTTTGTTTGTCTTTCATTAGTGACTTGGCCATCAGCAACAATGACAAGAATGTGATACTAGAATGATAAGTGTTTAACATGCAGCAGGAGAAAATTTCAAGGTGGTAAAATAGTTCAAAGCATTAAAAAAGAAAAGCTGAGTTCATTTCGTTTAGAATAACTCTAGTTGAACTTTCTTAAACAGATGACCTCATTTGTGCTTGGCTTAGTGGAATGACTCATTAGCAATTTTCGACCTTGCTTATCGTTTGCATCGACTATCAACTATCGTCATTAATTTTGATTAGAAAAATATGGTAAAAATGAAATAGTATCTTGTAGAAAAAAACGGTAACATACTTCTCCAGTTTTCTTCACAATTCGAACAGCTTCTCTGATTAGTGGTGCAAAATTTGTCGGTCCAGACATGCGCACTTTCGGTGTGATCTCATTATAAGCTTCGAGAACGCCACGAAAACCTTTACAATATGAGCCATCTGGCTGTAAAGAGCAAAATAAAAACATGTGACTAATATGTTTTTAGATTAGCAGAATAAACATACACGTAATGGAAAAATTTTTCGATCAAGTGTTGACCGATCACCAAAACCAAAGACCGGTATTAATTTGTCTGAATCATATTTTTCTAATGTTCTGCCAACAATAGTTATAACCTAAATTGAAAATGTCGTCAAGATAAATTTTTTCTTCCTCTTTCGAAATTCAACTGAAATCTTCTTACACTTTGATATGGATTGACTAAGTCATCTTGTATATGATGCAAAGATAAACCATTAAATGAATTTTTTCCCGTTTCTAAATTACTTATGGTATAATCGATACCAAATATAAGTTGTGAATGAGTGAGACCAACTTCTTCAACAGCTTTATTAATTTCATCTAGTGATGTAAACTCATCTTTAATAACATGATCATGCGTTGTAGAAACTTTTCCTAAAAGCGTTATTTTTACATATATATTTCTATAGTTTAATTATTAAAAGTAGAACTTACGAACAATCACCGGTGGACATGGTATATTTTCTATTAGTGAACTTTCAGCAGTTGAAGTTTTTGGATCTATCTCAAATCGTGAACGACGACGTGAACTTGATGTTACGGGCTGTTCTGCGCTGGGCGGAAGGTTTAGTGCTTTGGATTGCTCTAGCTTAGATGGTGGATTTGGTGTTATAGACTGTTCTTTAGATGTCGATTTTGGCGCTGCAGCTTGTTCTACTTTAGATGGAATACTGGGTGTTATCGGCTGTTCTTTCGAAGGTGGTTTCGGCGTTGCAAATTGCTCTACTTTAGGTGAGACAGTTGATGCTGTGGATTGTTTTTCTTTAGGGGTTGGATTTGATGCTGTGGGTTGTTCTACCTTAAACGGTGGTTTCGGCGTTGTAGGTTGTTCTACTTTAGATGGGACAATTGGTGTTGTAGGCTGCTCTACTTTAGAAGGTAGATTTGACGTTGCAGATTGTTCCTTCGAAGGTGGTTTCGATGTTGTAGGTTTTTCTACCTTAGGAGGTAGATTTGACGTTGCAGATTGTTCCTTCGAGGGCGATTTCGATTTTGTAGGTTGTTCATTTGGCGTTGCAGATTGTTCCTTTGAAGGCGATTTCGATGCTGTAGTCTGTTCTACCTTAGGTGGTAGATTTGACGTTGCAGATTGTTCCTTCGGAGGTGGTTTCGATGTTGTAGGTTGTTCTACCTTAGGTGGTAGATTTGACGTTACAGATTGTTCCTTCGAAGGTGGTTTCGATGTTGTAGGTTGTTCTACCTTAGGAGGTAGATTTGACGTTATAGACTGTTTTTCGTTAGATGTTTGATTTGATGTTGTAGACTGTTCCTTAGATGGTGTGGATTGTTCTTTCAACGTTGTTTTCGATGGTGTAGATTGCTCTTCTGTAGATACCTTTTGAAGCGATTTCTCTATCGTATCGATATGATTTGTTGATAATTTTGGTTGATGTAACGATGATGATGATGAATTCCGACTCTCAATGTCGTCTATAATAGAAAATGATCGATATACTCTAAGATCTGTCATATATTGACAAAGTATAAACAAAAAAGAAAAGTAGAAAGTAGCATTCTTTTCTCCTTTTAACCTGTGACAGTTGGCAATGATGTGACATTTATTGAATTTGATATCGAAGTAGTTTTACTAGAAAAGTCGGATGAATGTAACGTTGAAGAACTTTCTTCAGTAATATTTGGTAATTTTCGAACACTTGGTAAACAATGTTCCAATGATTCTTGATTAAGAAGATTATTTTCAAGACTTTGTCGGCGTCGTTGTTCATTAAGCTTATTTTCATTGATTTTAGTACATCGGCGTCGATAGAAAATATATATGATGATGAGAATAAGAAGAAGGAGCAAAGAAACAGATGCTAAAACTAATTTTGATCCATCTTCTTGAGTGAAATATGACAAAGTTGATGTTGATGGAAGAATAAATTTCTTCTATTATTAGATAGTGCATAATTAATTATTCGATGCTTTTTTTTTATAGAAACCAAACAAACCTGTAAATCTGACTTTGAGCGTACACATTGATTTCGGTCGCTTCTCGATGATATTGATGCAAAAGAAGACCAACGATTCTATAAAAACAGTTTTTACAGATCATTGATATCGATATTTAGATAAGCAATGTTATTTGAGATATCTATAGATTTATGGCTTGTTAGTTTCTTTCATTCAGTTCGCATTTCTTAACAATAAATATTTAAGATCTTCTTTTACACGACTCCCGAACTTTTCATTAAACAATCCTTCTTAAAAAACTCTTCCGCCTATAAAATCACAGAAAACTGCTAATAGATTTTATGTCACTCGATGCTGAGTGTATCTAATAATGTGCTCTATTAATTTTGTTTGGCTTGCTTATTTGTTAAGGTAGCATTCGTCTTATCTAGTCATAGTGCTCTATAATGATAAGTTAATGATAGTTTCTATAGGCATGCCACCCCCTCTTAATGATGTTGAGTCAGACAGCATGTTTTCTTTATTTTGCTGTATTTCGTTCTCCAATATCTCACTAAATGTGGCTCGTTTTTCTCCTATGTACGGTAGTATTTTTCAGATGCCACAATGACAACGATTACAGTTTTGGTCTTTTCTTTCTCATCAACATATATATGCATACATACATACATACATAACAAAGTGTTTGTTTTGTTAGGATAAAATCTGATTTCAGCAGAAACACAAAACAGATAAGAGGTTCATATCTTCTAGTTATCGATCAAAAGGAACAGATGAATATGTCACTGTAAACGCTTTTTTGTTATTCTCATTAATTGTTTTTCTGCTGCTGCTTTTTCTTCATCTATTTATATATACTTAAATCAGAATGTCTGTTCGACTCACTAGTTGACCAAATAATCATCAAATCAGCATGTTGCTTATAGGATGAAGATAGATTGACTCTTCGCAATTTGCCAACGACAGAACAGTCTATGCTGATAGTTTACATTGTGTATAACTGTAGAGAAATCGCCGTTGAAAAGTAGTGACGAAAATAATATATTCGAAAACAATTGCTACATATTCTCATGAGAATAGTACAAACAAATGAATTGCAAATTAGTATCATCTCAATAAGTATTTAATAATCAATAAAGATGTTCACATATTTATAGTTTCATAATCTATCTTCTAAATCTCAAAGAACGAGTAGAAGAAAAATATTATCTAAATCTATGCCATGAGATCAGTATGGTTTTTTTTTACTTTTTACTATAAACAATTTTTATATAATGTATTGAATTTTGAAATACCATAATAATGTTAAGTAGTTTTATTACCTTACTCGACTTTTTAGTTTGTTGCTCTTGTTCGCATACTGATTGATCAGAAGGCCATATTGGCCTTATACCATATTTACCAGAGTGCACATGCTGCAGTCGAGATAAACTGGACGATGACAACAAGCGTTGCTGCTCTTTGATCGACGGCTGTACAATGCGCTGACGAAAATCAATACGTGATGGAAAGTTATTGGGTACATCCGAAGTAGAATAAAATACCTTCGCCAACGATTTTTCGGACGAATGTTTCAAATATGTTTTCATTGATTGATTTGAAATCGACAGTAAACAAAACACAGCGACAAATATGTGTTGATTGCTTTTTTCCTTGTCGCCTATTCCATATCATCTGGTGTCACTTCTCTTTAATTTGTACCTTGGCTTTATGTATCTTTGTCTATCTCTCTCTCCCTATAATGGTTCTTGTTTGTTAAAGATAGTGATATGATGATAAATCAATTAACAATGGAAATATTGAGAA
Organism: Rotaria socialis; assembly: GCA_905331475.1. Classification (NCBI taxonomy): domain Eukaryota; kingdom Metazoa; phylum Rotifera; class Eurotatoria; order Philodinida; family Philodinidae; genus Rotaria; species Rotaria socialis. Next base: position 56,312 of record CAJNYU010003977.1, on the reverse strand, counting down.
TAGCCAGTCGCCCGTTAGCACAACCGATTTCAGTCGTCGCCAGCCTTCTTCGCCTTCTTCTTTTCTTGTTGTGTTGTCAGCAAGACATACACTCTCACATTTATCATACTATGTATCCTACCCCCAGTGATGTAATTCAAGACGAGGAGGAGAAAAACTGGCAGAGACAAAGAACTAGATAAATTCGCGCATCGTTGCTAAGTTCTTGCTCTGGTAAATAGTTCGGAGTAAATAGAAGAAGAAAAAAAGGCAAAAAAATACGAAGAAAGCAAGACACATACAAACATAAAATATATTGAGAAACACAACAAACAATCTATACCGCACGCTAATTCTATTAAGCTATGGATCAGTTCACATAAGCCATCTTCTTCGACATTCTTTTCATTGTCAATGTATATGTATTCATTTTATTCAATTGTTAGAAAAGGATAGTAAAAATAACGTCGATATGCTTGAGAACGGCAGACATTGCATCAGGGCATTGATTATCGACCAGCTGTCTAACATTTTGACTCTATTGTGTGAAAAACGACCTTGGAATAATCATATTTATGTATTTTTCTATATGCAGAGTTTTTACTATTAGTTTGATGGTCAGGAGTCTTCAAACATTGACATGAGTTGTTAGAAAAAGAAAACAGTTTAAGATTGATCGATTATTTTCTATTTGTTAGTTAACGAGTGGACTGATGTATAACAGATAATCGAAAAAAAAATAGTGAAACTTTTCTTGATGTCACCCGTTTGGTTTCTTGTTGTGATAAATAATTAGACCATATCATTGACTGTAAATAGAATGAATAAATTACTCAGAATTGACATATGTAAAGACAAAATTGAGTCGCATTTAAAGCTTGATAAAACTTTTTCGACAGATTATTTCAGTCTATAATTGTGAATGTATATCATATTAATCAATTTAACTGGTTATACATGAGAAGTCATAGATGATTTTTCGATGAAAACAAAAAAAAATTCATTGGTCAATAAGATCATCTCGCAAAAGTCATTAACGTATAAATAATGACTTTTATCATCAGGCAGTTCAAACAGATTTCCATGAAAAAGATAAGATTCATAGAAAAAGCTAATAATAATTGTGTTTAAAAATAGGCAAATGTCATTAGATAGATAAGACTACTGCATTAAACAAAAGATAGAATAGAGCTATTCAAGGACACAACTATTTTTATATGTACTATATCAAACAGTTCTCTACGCCTACTAAGTCATATAAACAAATCGTATTTATAAAAGTAGATCGATTTCATTCAATCGTAAAAAATATTAACACAGCTATTTTTTATAGTCATTGATATTGATGTAATGATTTTTCATTTTCCCTACATCATCAATAATATACATTGATTTTTTAAGATAAAAAAAAAGATTTGTTTTTGAAGTAAAACTCAATATAATACAAGATCAATTCATTCGCTATATATGTACATTTATTCCTTCAATAATCACTAAAGTCTGTTATTTTGATAAACATCACATTTTTATTTTTCTACAATCTCAGAAAAACCATTCACGATACATTCGTTTTATTCTATGCATTGTTGTATTTCTCACTGCTACAACTATAATTATTGTACAATAACTACACGGTCCATTAAAAGTCTGTAGGTTACTTGTTGGAAAATCATTGCCCTTTTTATCCATACGATGCTACTTGTGGAGAACGACAGCGTTCAAATGAAATAGTTAGGTTTGCCATTTGAGGTTGTACATTATTTCGATTTGCTCTTTTTGCTTGAGATTTTCAATGATCGGAAATGATTATTGGCATTTTTATGTAATCGAATGCAACAGTAAATTAGGTTTTTTTTTAAAATATCAGTTCTATTTTATTTGTTCCTATGGTCATTTTTAGTAATTAGTTGAACTGTTTTTTGTTATAGAAAAGTAACTTTAACAATATTTTATATTCCAATCAAAAACATCAATAAAGATTAATAGATATTGATTCATTATAATTAACAACACTTTAATTTCTCTGATTTCGAATGTGCACTAAAATGTTGAGTATTGTTTTTCTGCTTTCGGAACTCGGTATTTTCAATTTCTACAAAAGTAATGTCAAATACCTACGTATTTCGGAATCATTCTTAGCACTCATTGAATAAGCAGTCGGTTTGTCGCCATTGAATCGCCTATGCTGGAATTCTATCAATTTAAGTCATTCGACACGATCTGTTTCATACAGTATCTGTTCTTTGGTCTTTATCTGTTTAACTCGCCGTGAAAGATATAATCATTGTTCTCTTAAGAAATTTCTTGGTGTGTTTTACGATATTGTCTATCTTTCATTCGATTAAGTACGAGATGATTTGATTTTCCAGCAAGTCTCCATGAACATAGTTGAAGTGGTCGAACGAAATTTTGTTTCGATGTAGAACCTTCTACTTCGACGCCAATGATAAGACTGGCATTTGTGTAATTATCTGGCCGTGTATCAATATCAAAATAAACATCACCGAGTACATAGATTGAAATCTGTTGGCGAACAAAATTTTATGTGATTGGCGAGGAATCATAGCGAGAGAGAAAAATTATGTTTATTACTTATTGCAGATACATGAAATATATTAATGTCAAAAAGTTCTGTGTAGAGTCAATTTCATGAATATATCACTGCTAATAGAACATACAAGTAATCGTTTTTAGACCTTAATTTGCCATTTTATGTTCCGATGACTCAATCTATCATTCTAAAAATGAATTTCGCATCATATTCAAAAGAATAGCACAGTTAGGTATGAACAAATAGTTGGATAAGTCGAGATTATTTTGATAATTCAAATGTAGTAAACCTATAAAATGTTATGTACCATAAAAATACAGCAAGAGTGTCGAATCTAAAACATTTCAATAAACCAGAACAGGGTTCAAAGTATTCCGCCCAACACTTCACACATAGATATCCTGAAGCTAGTTTTCATCTACTCCTTGCGTTTCATCGCACTGCTTTCTTCTATCAAGATTAGTTTCCTGAGCAATGTTAAATTGTAAAGAAATCATCAAAACGATATCGAATTTTTATTTATTGAAGGGTCAAGTCGTGTTTTTCATTTTTGTTAAACATGCAAAAGATTAACTATTCTTCAGATAACGAAATATACACTATTGCTGTTGTGTGTCGTTTTAGTACAAACGATGTCTTCGAAAACAATCTACTATTACTTATTCATTCTATGCCAGTAAGGATACAACCTACTATTTTCTACTGACTGAACGTTGCAAAGTCTTTCTTTAAAGCCTGACAGACTGTTTTTTCTCAAAATGTTTGCATTTGATTTAGTGCTTTGGTGGTTCAAGTCAACTCTCAATTTTGCAATGGTATGGCTCAATATGATGGATGTTCGATCAATAGTGGTTGTGGATGTTTACAGGTTGTAGGCGTCATTAATATCGGCAGTTGTAGCTATCTATACTTGGCAGAGTGCTCCGAACTAGTTAAATGCGATCATAATAACCTTTGCTATTCACCTGATCATATATGTGTGTATCATCCTCGATGTCAAAGTCTTCCTGTTTGTTATCCAGTACCGAATTACAATCAGCAACTCTGTCCACCAATATCAAGTAAGAGAATGATCAAGTGACCGAAGGCTGCGAATGTCAGTAGTTTCAAGTTTGACATATATGGCGAATGTAGTTGCGGATCTTCTTTTTTTATATAAATCCATCAAGCATGAGTCACACAACAACATCCAAAAGAATATATATCCACTACCGATTTTCATTTTTTGTGTAACAAAAATAAGACTTTAAAACGGTTTCAGAAATTTCGAGTTCACTTAGTTCGATCGTTACTGTGCAAGCTTAGCAACAATATCATTTTATATCTTTTTCTATGTTAGACGTAGCACTACGCTATAAAAAAAAAGTTCCTCCGGTGTACTCGTAGGAAGAACCTTTTTAGGTTTCGTATTCTTGGCTGAACCCTTTCAAGTTCGGTATGGTACTTCTTCTTTTTTAGAGTGTAAATGACCTGTTTACATCATTTTTTTTATGATAATCAATAGTGACGAACGCCACAACTACAACAACAATTTCAACTACAACTACAACCAGAACTCAGCAATTAGGTAACCTTTGATCAATCCCTCTTGGCTTTATTCATTTATATTATTTTTAATCTGATGTATATATTTACTTTTAATGAGAATTAAGTCTGCACAGGTACCCAGGTCGATCAAAACGGATATTGTTTACGGTCCGTTTAGATATCGTTTTTCACCGTAAACGCCCGTATACTGACCGTATTTTCTGACATGGGTAGCTAAGTTCACATTGATAAATTTAACTATCTTTTATCATGAATGATATGATTTTTAGCGTAAGAAAAAAAACAAAAGTGTGAAAAATCATATCAATTAGTTTTGGTCTTCCTCGACGCTCTCTGAGTTTTCTTGTTATCATCTATAAGATGATGATAGAGTGAATAGTTTTCGACATGTATATTTTCCACAATAAAAAATGAATTCAAACAAGAATATTCAGGAGTTTCTTTCTAGATACCATAGAGCAACAACTAAAATAGGCAGAGATATAAAAACACTTATTCTTCGAATGAAATTGCGTATGCAAATCACAAAACACTACTGATCTCATACAGTTATACAAATGGTGAATTCGAACAAATTCATCTAGTATCTCTTAATTAGCGTTGAACATCGAGCTTTCACTTGAGCAAATACATGTGGATATATTACAGTTAAGAAAAAAATTCATATCAATTTCATAGATTGCGCAGTTTTTATTTAATTCATGTGTTATTCAAAGTAAAAAAACACATTATGACTTATAAAATAAAACTATAAAAATATCACTGTAATGATTTTTCTTAATCATTATTCTATTAACGATATCTTTTTAGAGTTAGCTATGTTTTCAAAGAAACAATTTCAAAAAGACATGTCAAGTATATGAGAATTAGATAGAATATCATCTGTTTATAACATCAGACAGAAGTGCTTTAGTAAAATTTTGGAAAGAGATTTGAACAAACGTAAAGTAACAAGAATCTAATCGAAATAAAAGCATTTAATTAGCAGCTCACTCATACTAAAACTATCGGCTATAACGGTATTCTATGAAGCGTTACAAATATTTTTAATTCGTTATTTATACGAAGAAAATCTCTTCGGGTCTTATTAATAGCTAAGAAAACAGACTAATGTTTATCTCTCGTCAGAAACTTCTGCCGAATTATCTAACGTCACACCTCTAGACATAACCGAAGAAAATTTGAACTTATCCAAGAATTTTGAATTTCACACAACCCTTCACTTAACTTCTTCATACCATAATCTTGTATAGTTCTTACGTTAGAAAACCAATAACTGTTCTCATGAGACTTAGAATTGAGAAGTTGTCTACAATTTTATAATGTTTCCTACCAAGAAAATCTCTCACAGAATCCTTAATATTTCCCACTGAGAATATTCGTAGCGACTCTTACAGCTCTCTCTCTATGAATTATTAGAAATGGATTCTGTTATTTATAGACTTGATCATGTTATACTATTAGATTAACAAAAATTTCTGGAGTTTTATTTTACACATCTATGTTATCTTTCTAACACTACCAAGCGCACAAGAGAGAGAGAATGAGATAATCAAGATCTCATTCGCTTTTTGTCTCTTGCAGTTATGCCAAATATTCCTGCTAATTCGACATGGGCACAGAATGGTGTGACTGTTGCTGGACGGAGCGAAGGAGACAATTCTACCAATCAACTCTGGAACGCTGGTGGGCTCTTCGTTGATGATGATGAAACGGTGGTTATTGCTGACAGTTGGAATCATCGTATTATCCAATGGAAGAAAGGTTATGCGCATGGACAAATTGTTGCTGGTGGCAATGATAAAGGCATTCGATTAGATCAACTGAATGAGCCATCTGATGTATTAGTCGACAAAGAGACGGATAGTGCCATTATTTGTGATCGATGGAAACTACGAGTCGTACGATGGTCTCGTCATAATGGCACAAAACAAGGAGAAATCCTCATCGACAACATCGATTGTTACGGATTGGCCATGGATGATCAGAGATATCTCTATGTCTCCGACTACAGAAAATTCGAAGTAAGACGATATGGATTGGGAGACAAAAATGGCATTCTCGTGGCTGGTGGTAACGGCGGTGGTATTGATCTCGGTCAACTCAAATTTCCGAGTTATCTCTTTGTCGATCGACAGCAGAATGTCTACGTTATCGGACGAAAATAATTTTCGTGTTATGAAATGGAATAAAGGCGCAAAAGAAGGTATTGTCGTCGCTGGAGGTCACGACGCTGGGAATGCATCGACACAATTGTCATATCCTAAGGGAATCTTTGTCGATATGTTAGGTACAGTCTACGTGGCAGATAATTGGAGTCATCGTGTTATGCGTTGGCCTTCAGGAGCGAAACAAGGCGATGTAATTGCGGGCGGAAATGGCTATGGACTAGAAGCAAATCAGTTCGCCTACCCTGTGGGTCTGTCCTTCGATCGAAATGGCAATCTCTATGTCGTCGATCAATTTAATCGTCGTGTTCAACGATTTTCTCTTGTATAGACTCATGTGTAGTTTTCATTCATATGCTGACAATTACAAGAAATACTTACACTCTTACTTCAGTTCTGTCGCTTTTTTTCTGAACTTAAAATAAAGAATATACGTAGATATATAAGTTAATCAATCCTGCGTTCACACATCTGTCTCATAAATTTCTTTTTCGAAATTTCTCCCAGACGTTCGCATTCTTAATGATGTTTCCGTATTGCCACGAAATTTCTACTAATAGTAGATTCTGATGTGATTGCATAACAGTTCGCATACTTCTATTTCAAACTTACTGTTGAATAAAATACTGTTTCGATGAGTCGTATTCACGAAACATTTTTTTTAGTTGTACTATGATTTCATGTGCAGAATAATGATGCTAACATTCGGAATCAAATCATAGTTGAACTTTTCATTTTGATTTAATAAGATTTTCGTCCTCGAAGGGTCGGGAGTGGTCCGAACTCGACGGCACTGCAGTGTCGAGACGAACCGTGGCAAAGATTCACGGATGAATCTGCACATACGTCCAAAAATCCGCTTGAAAGAGCCCGATCCCGTAGGATCAGCGCCGGCTTTCAAACCGACGAGAACAGATACTTCACTTTGATCTTAGCTTTGCGGCTGAGAAGCGATGCCTATTCTTTCAGGTAGCCTGGCAGGACACCTGTTTTGTCCTTACACTTTTCAAAAACCTATGGCATGATTGAAAGTGACTTGCGAAAGAAAGACAAAAATTTTGCAATCCACGTGTGAATGAGGAAATTTGGTTTATTACAACAATTACTAATGAATCAGCAAATGTTCTGTGAGATGTTAGCATATTAGTGATGACGAAAAAAATACACCGAACATTTATGTATCTGGTTCTCGAACTACCTTTTGTAATTATTATCTATGATTCCTATCGAAGAGTGGAGGTAAATAGTCTGTAACGTCAATAATTGAAGATCAAACTTTAATTTTTTTTTGTGAAACATTAACTCAAATCGAGTTGCACAAATAGCTGCATTTTTTGTCATTTAGCGTAAATAGTAGATCTTGTAAACAATTATTTGCTTCACATCATCAGAGGAATATCTTTTCTTATTTGCTACATTTGGAGATTTTTATATGTTACTGCTTTTTACTTTTCTTTATGCTATCTATAACGTAGAACTCGTAGAGTAGCATTTTTCTTCAATCTACGTACATACAATAAAACATTCATTCATTCAATTTTTCTTATTACTTTTTTTTCTTAGAATTTTCTTTCATTTAATGTAGTATACTATTATGTAACACTCATTGTATGATTACATACAAGATTTTCTGTGCTTCCGGCAAGAGTATGAAGCATTATGAACAGGTCATTTCATTTTTACAAAATGATTACATCACATTCTTTAATTTTTTTGCTCTGTTCACTTTCAAAGCAAGTAAAGGAGAATCGGTAAAGTGGAAGGTTTACTTCTATTTGATTATGACTAGTTATTTGATATTTAATGAATAATTTTGATGTTTCACATTACAATAATTTATGGTTTCGTTTATTTTACAATACAAAATAAATATTTGAATAATGCACAAATATTGACTATAATACAACTGATTTCAATAAAACTACCGGTGAAAAATATAATAAAAATGAACAAGAGTCAATGATTTTCTCGTTTAAGTAGTTAGCAGTAAAAAATAATAAAAGATGTTTATAATTAAAAAAAAAATATATATATATATATACTGTTCCGCATTTAAAAATATACATTCTAGTCCTAAGCTGAGATGAAATAAAAGTTAAAGATCATATCACAAAAACGAAGACCTAATTCATGAGAGAAACTCAATCAGGACACAAAACTGATATACAACACTAAAGAACATAGAAAATGATTTTGTTTGTTTGTTTGTCTCTTATTAGCCCGTCGGCTTATAAAAACATGTTGTGACAAATTTTTGTTTATAACGTGCTGTTGTACTTAATACCATGACACCATCCTAAATATCAATTAATTCTTTCTAGAGAACTTAGATAGGAATACTTACACGAATTGATAATGCATAAAGATGTTTTAACATAACATGATTTGGTTCAGGTAATAGAGCCGGTTCATACTAAAATAATATCGATTTTATTATTTTTCTTTTCATACAAGTACTACTTTACATGTGCAGCCGTATCTTGATTAAGAATAATATTGAGAAGATGTGGTGGCAAAAATGGTGGTTTATCTGTTGGTAAAAATTCTTCACGATTTGCCGGCGGCCATGTTTTATCATAGAGACCCGGTGGTGAACGCGCCATTTCAGGATGATTTTCTATTTAATTCGAAGTAAAAATATTTTGCATCCGAGAAGAACTTACGCTTTTGTTTATTTATATTTGAACTATGACTGCTACTAGTGGTCATTGAATCTAATTGAAGTGCTTCCATAACTTCGAAATCACTTTTTTTCACAGTAACAACATTATTACGGCCACTATGACTATCGTCTACGGATGGCTATTAAACGGGAATAAATAAAATATCTAATGCAATATTGAATAAGAAAAATTGAATTTACTTCGTTCAAATCATATTCCCATCGGCCATCAATAAAAAACTTATACTCATGTCTTCCTTCAGGTAGATCCAAAATAGCAACAAAATCATTCTCACTAGAAAATTGTATTGTAATCGTGTTTTAAAAAGAAGAAAAAAGGAAGAAGAGTCTACCTTTTAACCATTACTATAGTCTCTTTCCAATTCGTAAATGAACCAGCTAATAAAGCTTCTTTATCTTTTGGTGAAGCTGGATATTTAAATACAACTGGAATAGTTTTTTTCCCGCTTTTTAATTCGGCATCTACAGCTTGTTGAGTAAGATACTGTTGCATTTGACGCTGATAGCGTATGCGTATTGGTAAACTCGGGTCTTGCCTTAATGAGATCTACATATTATAGAAAATAAACAACAAAGAAATTCTATGGCTTTTCTCTTCCAATATACGTATGTCAGCATTACTCGTTCTTCTAATGGTGATGGATTGGCATGCATTGATGACTCATTGTCAAGGGTCATGAAACGACCGTCTTCGGCATCTCGCTCGTACTGTGAATATATATCACTACGCGTACGACCTGTTGGCTGTTGATTACCCATCAACGAAAATAATATATTGAACCAAATAATGCTGATAGTTGCTTTCAGTTAATTAATAATAACAGTAAGGAGCTATTTGACCAACTCACCACAAGTCGACTGTAAATGTTACGAGTCTAAAATAATAATAATCAAACTAATAAACCCATTGGTTTTTTTCAAAGTTCACTCCTTTTTTACACATACAATTCTTTACTTTTATGTTTTTTTTCTCAAACATAATAAGAAAAAGAAGAAAAAAAGAACTCGTTTCTCACTCATACCGTTGGTTTTTTTTAATAATAATCCGTATGCGTGATATAATACAAAAAAAAACAAGACACTAGTACGTCGTACGTGCACATTGTTCATCTATTTTCATTGTCTTTCGTTTTTTTTTCATTTCTGTACGTGCAAACAAAAATTGCATTCTTACAACAAAATCACTATGAATCTTTGTTCAAGAAAAATAGATCCATCATCAAAAGAAGAAAAAAAAACAAAGAATTGATGCGCAACACAAACAAGAATAAATATCCAAGAGAAGAGATCAAATGAGGTATTAAGTTTTTTAGTTATAATAATAGTAGCAATACAAAACAACGAGTAGAGCAGAAATATGTATATATACAGCACGCACACATCAGAGAAAAACAACTGTACAAAGACACATACACACAATAGACAAAGACGAAAAAAAATTCAACCACAAAAAGTGCACGTAAATCCTCCAAGTATTTTAATTAATGCTGTTAATTGCGTTGATTCATCAACAGTTGTGTCACTTATATAAAAATTACATAATGAACAACGTTTAGCACGATCTTGAACGAAGATGGGTAAAAATGTTTTATTACAACGTTGAAAATCATGACCATTCGAACATGTTACATCGAAAAATGTTCGAATATGTAATGTTTGTCCGCACAATGGACAAAGAAGATATTTTTGATCACATGTTGATAAATATTGACTATTGATTTGAGCCGGTGGTGTTGGCCCATTCGATATCGCTATTGGTGTTGTTGTCATATTTGGATTTGCCATAGCAAGAAGTGAACCAAATTGTGCTGTTAAATTATTTCCTGTCAAATTTGTATGTGTATTACCACTATTGTTTGTTGCATTAGCTGATGCTTGTAATTGTTGAGTGGAAAACTGTAATAATTGTTCACACCAATAAAGTATAGATTTTTCAATGGGTGTCAATTGTAGTTGTGGTTCTGTTTGTTGTTTTGTTTGAACATAATCATATAATTTCTTGATTAAATCAATTGAAATCATTTGCGCAAAGACATCAGCTAAAAATAGCATATATGGCGCTTGTCTTAAACCATTGCCAAGACCACTATTATGATAGGATAGTAACAGACGACACAATGAATGGACTTTTTTTAATAAACTAACACTAGCTTGATCGGCACAATCAGCAACAGACATAATTAAATCTGTTAATGCATTGGATTTATCTGAATAAAGTAGAACGCGCAAGGCAGCTAAGACATCATTCAAACGAAACGATGGTAATGGATTCGACAGAAAAAATGTTATTGTTGATGATACATCTTTTAATGAATAAACTGATAATGTTAATATAGCTTCGTTACGTTTCATTGTTAATACAGTACAATGTGTTGGTGTTATACCTGCTGCTTGACAATCGGTACCTATTTAAACAAAAGTGCATTATATTTACTTAATTACTAGTAGAATCAGACGACTTCTTTTGTTGTCATAATTCGAGAATGAAAAAATAGATTGCTTTTCTTTTTAGTGTTTTTATCTCAATAATAATAACTAAGTCAATATGAACTTGAATGATGGCTATCGCGTTCAATATATAGACGTACTTCTTCTTTTTTTCATCTTCTTATCTCGAATACATAAGGGCATATGTTGTAGATTCTTTGTTTCTCAAGTTTTTACCTGCTGGTAATAATTGACAAAATTGTTCGAATCTCGTAGTTTGTTGTTGGTGATGATGATGATGTGGATCATTGAATGTTTGTGTTACTTGCTTATGTATAAAACCATCTCGACATATTAAATATAAATCTTGTGCATCCGATATAAAATGAGTTAATACACTTGAATTTAAAGCATATTCATTAACGGTTTTTATCGTAAATTGTGAACACGATGTATTATAACCAGTCGATGTTATATTTAATGTTGCTATAACGATTGAATCCATTTGAGCAAAGAATAATCGATGTTCATTATGTTGTTGATATAGTGCTATATGATGAATACGTGCGCCATTTGAAACAAGATGTGGAGATTCTTGTTTTGTATAAGCAAGCAATGGTGCCAATTCATTGCCAGTTAATGATATTGATATAAGTGACACATGTCCATGTGATGAACCAAGTGCTAATATGCCAGCTGTATCTGATAGAGAAAGCCATGCCATAGCTGATATAGAATTATGCGGTGAACGATATGGTAGATCATTTTTTGAATTATGTAAACCATTGGACATGGTCGGTGAATGACCAGACTTTTTCGCTGCCGATAATAATGATGGTTCATTGGCATTGGGTTCGAGTAAGGCGGCATAGGTTAATGTGAGATTGTTTGTTGGTTGCTGTTCGGATAATTGCCATATAGCAACATGACCGGATTCAAGGCCACAAAACAGTAGTACAAAACGTGACGGCGAATCACGCCGAAGAACATTCGACCAACCCAAGCAAGTTGGAACTAAAGTAAATAAAAAAAATATTTTAAATTTCTGTTTAATAATTCTAATAGGCAATGTGGCGTATTTTAGATATGGTTTCGGGTTCGTTATTTTTCCTGTTCGATGCTATACTCTCGATGATAGCGTGTAAGGAAAAAAATCGTTTTCTTTTTTCTTTTTGTTCTTTCTCGAACACGAAAAACAAGAGGCAATAATTACTCTCCTCTTTTTTTCCTTGTGCCTGTCAGAAAAAGAAAAGAAAGACATCTGTGTAGTTCTTTTCGAAATTCTTTTCCCTGATGAAAAAAAAAATTTTACTTTGGAGAAAAAAAGAACGTGAGATAGAAAAAAAAAGGAAATCAAGCCGCTTCTTCTATTTGCTCTCTTTCTAGCTAGTCATCTACTCAGAGAACATAAGTGGAGAAGATTTTTCTTCTTTTTCTTTTGTTTTATTCTTACCAAGTAAAGCTTCTTCATCACGTGACAATCCGCCACCAGATGATGTAGTTCCATTGCTAGTTGGTCCTTTGTGTGCATTCGTCGAATTGGTACCGGTGGTGCCGTTTCGTTCATCTAATTGTGATCTCCATCGTTTAGATACATTGAATAAAACAACCGGCGATTCTTGATTAGCATCACATATGACAAGTTGTCCAGTTGATGATGCGACAGCTAATAAACGTGCACCGTCTGGTCGTAATGAATCAGGACAGAAAAGAGCAAGTGGAGTATATGTATAATATCGTAAATCATCTTGTTCAAGATGTTGATCAAGTTGAAACCATGAAACAGTGAATAATTGAACTTTCCGTGAAGAATGACCGCTAAATGTTAATAATGTAAAACCAGTCGATGATGCTATTGCAAAACGAGACCAATCGGAACAAGAAATAGCGCCATCTTTGAGTGAGTCCGACGTTTGAAAGTGCTGCTCTTCTAGCAGCGAACAATCAAAGCCGCTCATGATATTTTATATAATTGGCCGCAACTAAAAATATAAACACATGACAACAAAACAAAAAAAATTATTTTTGACAAGTTACATCAGTACAAACAGAAGAAAAAAAAACAAGAATTATTACTAGGAACGAATAATGAAAGTACCTGTTAATAATACTGATCAAGTCTAGAAATTTAAAAATATTATTTTACATCAAACAGGCAAGAACAAATTCGAAAAATCTTTTCTTTTTTTCTCTTGTAGCGTTCGGTTGTTGCAGGAATGGATAGATCAGAACGCAAAGGAAAGAATGAGCAATAGCAGGGGGCGACAGAGAGAGAGACAATGGTGCTATGGAAAAAATTCAAGCGACGACGCTACAGAACAAATTGCCACCATTGTTTATGTATAAAAAACTCGATCATGTATATGACAAGAAGTCTGAAAAAGCATTGTTTTCACTCTTCATAATTTATTTATTTTTCAATAAACTAAATTCTTGAATTATATACAAAAGAAATCTCGATCAGTACAGATGTCACTCTCATACTAGTACATACAATCTTATAAATCTGACACATTGAATGTATATATATAACTGAATTTCAATAGATGCCGATAGGAACAGAGAATCAACTTATGCAGATTGAAAAAAAATACTTATTATACTTTCTTTTCATTCATAAATATTTATTCATTTATTATTCAAATATATTTTTACTTTATAAAGAACAACATGAAATCTTTCATATCGCGCAAGTAAAAGACATTAATAGATGGCGTTTCAACAATGGTAAAATTATTTCAAATCATTTAAAAGAAAATTTTTATTTAATTAATTCTTCAAATTAATGAGTTTTTTGGCATCATACTCATTCTGTCGCATAACTTACTTAAGTATAGAGGTACCGTACTTGATCAATGGTGACCTATTTTTTTTTCGACTTAATGTTTGTTCTTAAGCTTTTCTCTTTTTTTTCTTTCTCGTGAGTTATTGCTCAAGAGTTGTCTACGTGGCCAGGTGTGCCACGAGTTCACATTACTCATGTTGATGAGGTTTAAAAGGAAAGTTTCTTTGCATTGTATAATTTTTTAGATATACCTATCGTCATTTTATTTTGCTCATAAACGAATAAACTAACTTAGATACATATAACAGTCAAAATGGGAAACGTTTTTGCAAATCTTTTCAAGAATCTCTTTGGCAAAAAGGAAATGCGTATCTTGATGGTTGGTCTTGATGCTGCAGGTAAATTTATAATGAAGTAGAAAATTATGTGTTATACTTAATTGCTTTGATTTTTTCTAGGTAAAACAACAATTTTGTACAAATTAAAGTTAGGTGAAATTGTTACTACCATTCCAACTATCGGTAAATAGCAAAACATTTCTCTTGCACTTAAGATTGTTATATTTAATTGTAGGTTTCAATGTTGAAACTGTTGAATACAAAAATATAAGTTTTACAGTATGGGATGTTGGTGGTCAGGTAAGTGATTTGATTGATAAAAATAAAAGTTTTATGTTTAATTATTTCTTTTTTTTTGTATATCAGGATAAAATTCGACCATTATGGAGACATTATTTTCAAAATACTCAAGGTATAAATCTTTAATTGGCAATGAACACATCTAATAGTTTTCTTCCATTTCTAGGTTTAATTTTTGCTGTCGATAGTAATGATCGAGAACGTGTTGGTGAAGCTCGTGATGAACTACAACGTATGTTAGCAGAAGATGAATTACGTGAAGCAGTTCTTTTGATATGTGCTAACAAACAGGTTCGTTTCTATGTTCGTTCAAATTGGAAACATTCTTCTAGTCTATTTTTCTTTAAAGGATCTACCAAATGCTATGAATGCCGCCGAAATCACCGATAAATTAGGTCTTCATTCATTGCGTAATCGTAATTGGTATATCCAAGCAACATGTGCCACAAGTGGTGACGGCCTCTATGAAGGTCTTGATTGGCTTTCAAATCAGCTCAAGCATGCCAAATGAACAATTATGACAAATATTCATTGAGAGTGCTTGAAGATTGTCTTTTTCTTTTTTGTCTTTTGCAAATATATTCCAACATAAAAGAAAATATCATTGATATATCTGTGTTTCTCTTATTTACCATCGATCTTTTGAAAAAAAAACATACTCATAACTATGGAATGGATTGATGTATACATACACGAGTTTTTACTTTATATTTATTTCATTCTTATTATTCTCTTACTTCAAGGTGTTTTAGTATATGTAAGACAAATCCTATTTATCTAATGATCACTTCAAGTGCCCGTTTTTTTTTCTGTTGTGGAATTCTCTTTTTTTCTGTTCTTTTTCTATTCAAATTTTTTCTTTTTTTCGCGCGTTTATTGTTCGTTGTTATTTAAAAAATTTATTGGCGTGCATTGCTGTCTCATGAGTGAATAAGAGAAAAAATTAAAATAGATTGTTACGTGAACATGAAAAAAACCTTTGAAAAATATTTAGGTCAATAAAGATATTTAAAAAAATTAGTTTTCTGTTTCTATTTGAATAGATTTTTTAAAAGAACAATTTATCGAAGTACTCAAAGAGCGAACAGGAAGAAGAAAATAGAACAAGGCAGTATCTTATAACCTTCTAACTATAGATAAAATATAAACTTAAGCGAATTCATTCCTATTAATTCAATAGATAACATTTATTGTGATTTTTTTCTTATTCTCAGATTTTATTTGTTTTCAATATGTCAGTTCGCAATCGTTGCGAAAATGCACTATTATTCGTCGATTGCCTACTGAAAACATTCGGAGTATCAAGTGTTCTCTATGATTGCGTGCACATTCATAATAAACCGGGACATTAACGTGGGTTATACAGACTAGAATCGTCAAGCAGATTAATAATCCGAAATCACGATTAGATCTATCTGGATATGAGTAGAGAAGATTAGCAATCGAATTTTAACAAATCGTTTTTCTTGTTTTTAGATAATATTTTAATGATGAGTGTTATTATTTATTACCTAATTTTAATTTCAATATTTACTATCGAAATTAATGCTTGTAAGAAATGATTTTATTGTGCGGAAAACAAAAGTTATCTCTAATTTATTTTTCTTTGGATAGATCGAGGTGATTTTATGAGCAGTGTAAGAGATGGCTACAACCGATATGATCCCGATTCAACACTCAATGGTTTTTTTCCATTTTGGGGTATTGTTCTTTTATTACTTTCATGTAAGTGCTTTTGATCTATTTTATTTCTATTATAATTTTAATCTTTCATTGATTTAGTTGTATTTCTCTTGGTTGCTGTATTGGGTCTTGTCGGTTATTTCGTTGGTTGTCGAGCGCCACCAGAAAGGCTTCGTCATCAACTTGATCCGGCAACTTTTTATGCTTGATAATATTTTGCAATGTCTATTTTCAGTGTCAGATCTTAACATGTAAACATATAGATGAATATTGTTTTTTTTAAATTAGATATTTGTATCTCATTTTCATTCCGAATTCAAATTCGTCAGATTGTTTTCTTTTTTGTTGTTGTAAAATTTCGATACAAAGCGCCATTAGCTCACTAATTCTATAATTTTCACGAATGTTTACTATTGATAAAAATAAATTTCAACGAGAATATCTTGACGTTATTAATGGTTCAGTAAAAATTGTTACTCAAGAATATGATGCACGGGAAGCTAACATACAAATTATTATTGTGTGTATGGGTATTTTTGCTTTTGCTCTCTTGGAAGACTTTTTTCGTGCATTATTGCGTACATTAAAAAGTTGATATCATGCGAAAATATTCCTTGCATTATCTGCTTCATGACGTTATTTTATTTCGCCTGATTATGTGCATTTTACTTGCTGATAAAAAAAGTGTGAGTTTTTATTAAACATGGTTTATTGTCGCATACGCGCACATTGTTTGGCTCAACAATGCGAATGGAAAAAGGAATATAACGATATTATTGATTTGAAAAAAGATACAATTGATCATTTTCAAACATACAACATCGACAATGAATCATCTATTATTGTTTATTATGATGAAAAAGAAAAATGTGATCGAATATTTGATGATCTAGATGTTTTACCAACAGATAATACTACCGTGTTTGATATTTATGTTAAACGAGTTAGTTGTTTGTTGTTTACGAGTACCTATAGAATAAATCTTATATAATTCCTATAGATATGGGCCTGTTGTGCTGTCTGTTTTGGCCCATTTGACATTATACCTGACCGTCTTCCACTTGAATGTATTGAGAAACTTTGTCATGTTCAATATTGTGTTAACTGCGTAAATATTATATGTAAACCTAGTACGAGTCGTAAATTTACTTGTATATTTTGTAAGAAAACCAATGATCGACCTCAACGTAATATTTTACTTGAAAATATATTTCTTTGGAAACCATATACAAATAGATATGGTGCACATAGTACAGAACGTATAGAAACAATATTTAATGGGCCTAACATATCGGATGCTATTCATCGAATTGAAAATCGTCGAACGCATATTAAAATGTTACAAGCTACATTACAAAAACGTCTATCGACGATTGTAGATCAAGATTCTTATTCAGATGAAACCAAAAGCTATCTCCGAACAGCTGATCATTTAATTGATAAATTAGAATCATTTATAACACAATTGAGAGCATGCGAGCGAAATATCAGATCACAAGCGATCACTTTTCGAGCTCTCATAAATAATTATCGTACATTACTTCGAGATAGTATCTGTGAAAAGCCTTCGAAACAAGAAGCAGCTTCGTTTATTGTTTTATGTGCAAAATTATGTGTTGCTGATTATGATACTATAGAACGTATGATATCGATAGATGAACAATCGATTATTACTGACCCGAATTACATTTCTATGTATGCGGCTAATAAATTGAAAGATATGATTTTTAAAGAAAGTATTACATGTGTAAATGATATACTTGAAGATATTGGTTATAGACGCAGAATTATTGAAGAAAAACAACAGCAAATAGCTGAATTTTATTTGAATACTAGTTGTCATCCATTTCGTTTTTTCTATACTGTGCAACATGACAATGCAACAAAAATGCTTAGTTCATTTGATGAATTTGAAAAAAAATGTATTTGTTTTCGTGATATTTACTATCGAATCGATAGTATTATGCAAGAATATAGAGATGAATTAATGAAAAAAACATTAAATGATACATCCAATGAATATAGTTCATTACCTACATCAGAACAAATGGCTACATTTCAATGTTCACGATTGATACTTATATCTGAGTTATTACGTTCTGAAACAGACCGTATTGAAATGAACGCGCTTTTCCCTCGAATAACTGAAACAGTAAAACAATGGAAACAAACAAAAGATCATGATCCTAAAATTTATGATCTATTTTATGCATTAGAACAAGATCTTTTGCTGTTAAATGATCCAAATTGTTCTTTACTCAATATTATTCCATTTCGAGTAGGTTTTATTGGAAATATCAGTGTTGGTAAAAGTTCTCTAGTTAACTATTTACGTACTGAAAATTCCATATCTACACTTACTAATCGAACATTATCTCCAATAGCAGTTGGCCAGTCAACTGTTGGATCATTGCAATTTGATGAGCAACATCAATATTCGAATACACAACCTATTGTCACTATTCGCTATGTTGATATTGAAGGTTATACTGCTTGTAATACACTAGTACAAGCTGCATCTTATTTTGAACAAATTCAAAAGGCTGATTGTGATTTATATATTATTTTATTTACTGGTCAACAAGTAAGTTTTGAACGAGAATTAGAAAATGAAATTCGAGAACGATTGAATCGACCATGCTGGTATGTACGATCGAAAGTAGATAAGGAATTCGAAGAACACTTTAATGAACAAGTAACACGGCGAAAAAAGCATTATCATGATATAGAATTTGATGAGCATGAAGAAAAAGAACTAACTGAACAGATCATTGAAATGATTCGAGAGAAAACTATTGGAATATGTCAGACTTCACCAGATAATGTCTTCCTTGTTAATTCTCTTTATTCAAATAGTAAAACACATCCATTTGATATACATCTTCTTAGTGAACGATTGATTTATACTGCTCAACAACCGTATGTAAAAGAACGTATCAAACGGATGGCTATTATGGTATGTACTCGTATTATTGGCATTTATTTTCGTCGACGTTGTATTATATCATTTATTAATCATCAACGTCGAGCAGGTATCGGTGCAATGGTAATACCTTGGGGAGATCAACTAGCACTTGTACATACGCGTTTTGGTATTCGCCTGGCACTTGGAGTACAAGATCGATCATATTTGCATAATCGTATTTTGAACAAAGTTGATGCATTTACATCCCTACTAGTCAAGTATCAGTTAAACATTAACCCAAATGATCTTCAATCTGATGAATTTAATTATTTAAAAATAGACAATTCATCCATCTTGGTCAATACGCATGATCCTCAAAATGAATACTCGAGAACAATTTCGCTTGGAAGTGAATCAAAAACAGATTCATCAATAGTAAAAAAATTATCATCAGCAATGCCAGCAGGCGTAGTTGCAAGTGGTCTAGCAGTAAAAAAGATAGCAGCAGCTACTTTAGCTGTCGGTTCATTTGGGTATGGTATAAGTGTAGGTTTTTTCGGTTTAGGTTTTGTTGCATCGATTCCTATTGGCTTATGGACAATGAAAACATCAGGCCAAGAAATACGTAATTATCTAGATAAACTATGTGCTGATCTACTGATCATTTCAGAACATTTTGTTGTTGCCATTATTAATCAACAGGAAGCAGCAGTAGAGAACGACTCTTTAGAGCATAACAAATTTATTCTTAAAAATATTTGAATCTTTCATATTCCTTTTTTTTGGTATGAATAAATATTCGGGAAGGATGTGGATGAGAGTGTAGGTGCACACAGTGAGAGGTGTCCCATATCGGATGTATCGGGCATGCCAGAGATGTAAAGGGAGACACCCCCATAAAGAAATATAGCTCACATATAACACAAAACAAATGACAATAGCAAAATCATTCAAGCGCATTCTGCGTCTCCCGCACTTCTCCATAGAGAGAGGGTGTGGGTGTCTCGGTTTGTATCCGCCCTCTCCACACCCACTTGAAGATATATGTGTCGTGGTTGTTTCTTCGTGCGTCTCTGAATTCGTGTGTATGGTATTCTATGAGCACCCTTGCTTCCGTGCGTGTGTGCCGTTGGGTATAGCTGATATTCGGTATGAGAGTGTTTATTCACCGGCCTCTGGAATTTGATATGCATATGTAAGTGGACGTGCTGATGGTGTCCCTTTGCTTCGCCTTCTAGCGTCCTGCGTGCCTGGTTGTGCCTTCTTGTTGATTGAAACAAGGTCGGTGTATATATAGTTTTGTCACTGAATGGTGATTCCGAGTGAGGATGGGTCGTGAGCGGAAGCTAAGAAAATCCAAATTCCACTGACGATCATGGAACATGGAGATTCATGAGATGCGGCATCTCTCTGTGGAGAAGTGAGGAGATGCGGTATATACTAAAATTTTAAAGGTCTGTAACTATTATTGCGGTCTATCCGGCGTCTCCCTTAGCATCTCGAGCATGCCAGATATGTTGGATATGTGACACTGCTGCACACAGTTTTTGTTTGAAATCCATACGCTTCATCTTATATAAAGTTCAGAGAAACATGGATTATTTGCCGAATGTTTGATTGAGTTTTGTTTCTATTTTAACATCATCGGGACATTTTTATCAAACCTGTATAAACGCGATTTCAATATGAAATGCGTTCAGACACTGCCAATATGTTTTGGCATGCATTTAAATGATCAGTAAAATGGATGGTATGATCATAGTGCCTGAAAATCAAGGAAGAAACTATTAATTTTTTATGACTTTAAATCGAGCAATTTAATTATCGCAAAAAGTCAAATTTTCTGTCTTAATTCGACGTATTTTATTATAGCTTACATCTGTAGACAGATTGCGGTAGTTTAAACGAAGACCCCAGAGAATTAGATCTACCACAATCATTTTAAGAAAACGTTGTTTCTCAGTTTTTTTAATATTATTTCTCAAAGAATTGATAACGTTTTTTAATCTCATTTCAATGTTTTTCACATTTGAACAGTTTCCATCAATTCCTTTTCTTTTCCTTTTGTTTACATATTGTTTTTCGATTCTATGCTTTGCGTATATACGTATGCGAGAAAATGATACATTGGCACGTGTATATGTACATGCCCATTCTTGTTCGTTAATATAATGAATTACTATTCTTTAGATGATATGTGTTGATTGTGAAACCAATGAAGCAACAACGAAATAGTACTAATTATGATGATAATGACAAAAAAAGAAAAAAAATTAGATGATGATAAAAGTAATATTGAATCTTTGCATTTTTAAAAAAAATTTTATTTCATCATTTTAGTGATCGTATGCAATGTGAATAAGTTAGTGATGAAAAAATAGTTTGCCTTTCTTATTTAATTCCTATCTGTCTATTGTTTTTTCTTATTAAGATCATCATCTTTGACTCGTTTTGACAATTTTTCTAATGAAATTATTTATGAAATATTCGATTTCCTCGATATTTATCATGTTTATCAAGCTTTTTTCATGTTAATAAACGATTTGGAAAACTTCTTACTGATTCAACTATTCCTATTAAAATAAATATGTTATTTATGTCAAATTTGAATTTTCAACGCTATTATTCAAATATTATTATACCAAATAAACATCGAATTATTTCACTTGCTCTATCAAATTTATTCATTATTGATAATATTTTATCATCAGCACATTCTGTTTCATCGTTTAGTCGACTTGAAATACTTATTCTTGATAATATTGCAGCTAAACATCTGGAAAATATTCTTAATTATGTATTGTCGTTATCTAAACTCTGTTCGTTAACTATCCATGCTGTTGATTCAGTTGAAAATTCCAATTATTTTTATCGTAAAATATTTAAATTACCTGTACTGAAATATTGTAAAGTATCATTTGCAACAAACTCCAACATTGAATCATTATCGATGTCAAATAATGAATACAGTCCTATCGAAGATCTTATAATCGAAAATACAGTTAATTTTGATGCACTTGATCGTTTAGTATCATATGTTCCTGAACTTCGTCATTTAGAATTTCGTTATTTCCCAGATGAAAGAAAACGGCCTGAAACGGCATAAAAACGATGTGAAACGTTAGAAAGCAGCGCCGTTTTCCGTCAGCTCGGAAAACGAAGAGAATAGTGTTAAAAGCGATGGCCGTTTTCTAGCAATAAAAACGGCCCGTAAAACGAGCTGACGGATTACGGCGAAATAGGGTGAAAATTAATGCCGTTTTATAGCCGTTTCATGCCGTTTCCAATGGCCTTTCAGGCGGCGGGATGATCCTCCTGGGTTAGATGGATGTTATTGCAAACGAATACAAGTATGCCCAATTCGATTAGATTACTTATCAGATATTTCTCTCAGCCTCGTTTATATTTATTTTAATCAATTTGAACAAATAATAAAAGATATTTTTTATTGAGTACAATTCTTACGTATATCAACTGAAGATGATATTGAATATTTAGATGGTAATCGTTGGGAACAATTAATATTGTCTTATATGGCCCATCTACGTGTTTTTCATATGAATCATTCAAATTCTATATTATGTAATGATAGAATTCCATTATCATTTGATATTTTAGTAAAACAATTTACTAGTTCATTTTGGATTGAACGACAATGTTCATTCACACACCAAAACGATTGGATAGGTAGTATTACTATCGAAATTTGCTTTCAATGGATCCACATAAGTATGATCTAATTTTATGAAATGTAGATCTATGTTACGTTTATATTTTAGAAAAAACAGAAAAAAGAAAACGTTCAAATTAAAAGATGCAATTACTTGTTCATCTCATCAAGAAATTAACTTCAATTCTGTTAATCATATTCATATATGCTATACACAAGCACTGAACAATTGTGTAAATTATTTTCCAAATGTTACTGATCTTACTATGGATGATAAATTTGATACATCGATTACAACTAGTCTTAATCGAATTATTTCTTTATCGAGAATTACTAAACTAAGTAATCATTGAATTTCGTTGTTTTTCATTTATACAATTGATCGACTTATTATATTTAATGCCTAATATCCATGCATTAAAGCTTGGTTTCATATCAATTGATGATAGAGAAGATACGTTAACTGAACAAAGTCAATCTTTTCAATATGTGTATAATAGAAATATGATAAAAAGTATAATCGTAAACGAGAAATATTCATTACAAAAAATTAAAATACTTATAGCGTTATGTCCTCATGTAGAATATCTAAATATTGGAATTGAAAGAAAAGCATTAGCGCGGATAATGCGATTTCTATTATCTCAAACAAATGCTGGTGAATTATTCTTTTTATGTACTTCAGGAGTACCAAAATCATGTCGTGATGAAGTGCAAAAATTAATCCAATTAGAAAAACTTGTTCGTGATTATTTAATCAAGTTTATTAATGGTAATTTATATTTATGGTGGTAATGATAGGGACAAACTCTTTTTTCTTGTGTATTTTTTTGTTCAATAAATAAAAAGAATGCTCTTTTTGAGATAAATCTTTCAATCAAATCTTGATGTTTTTTAACAATTATAGATCATTTCGTTTCATTCATCGAAATTAAACGTTAGGGAAGTTAGCTCAAGATTCGAGTTTTTCCAGCCCCGATTCACGTATCTGATTGTGTTGGTCTTTATTTTCGCTGTGTTGGATGCAGAATTTTGCGCTGAATCNAATGCAATTCTACATCGAATGATGCTAAATTTTTATGGGGCCATCGACCAAAACATTTCTGGTCTCACCCAAGTCATCGCTCCGTGCCTCTATCCTACCAACACCCAAGTCAAAGAATTTTGGTCGATGACCCCATAAAAATTTAGCATCATCCGTTGTAGAATTGCATTCCGAATTCAACAGAACCATTTTCAGATCCAACACAGCTGAAGCAGCGAATCCGGGCTAAAATTACTTTCACAATATTTTTTAAAAAAAGTAGTATTTTCGGCTAAAGTCCCAGGTTTTAATTGGTACCCCCTCCAAAAATTACACCATTCGATTCAGCGCAAAATTCTGCATCCAACACAGCGAAAATAAAGACCAACACAATCAGATACGCGAATCGGGTCTGGAAAAACTCGAATCTTGAGCTAACTTCCCTAACGTTTCATATTTTATCTAAAAATACTATTTTGAGATAGATTTTCAAGTATTAAAACGAATTTTAATTTGGGAGAACATCCTTTAAGTACTTTAATACATACTTTTTTGTAATATATGTTGTTTTTTTTTATGTGATTTTATATTATAAAATGGTCATTAAAGTTTTTAAGCCAAATTACATCGAAAAATATTGAGCAATGTCTCATTTGAAAGAGCTTAGATAATTGCATCAATGATTATATATGACTTTTCTGAGTTGTGAAGGTTTTCTGGGAAAATGTTTGATTTTCCGAAATTTTTTAAAATTTTTTCCGAGAAATTTGTTACTATTTCCCACTTTTTATGATCGCTTTTAAAGTAAAAGAACATTTGACTATAGTCTACTGTAGAGCATTCAATTCTACACAAGATAAACTGACTTTCAACGCTTTTAATTGGGATCATCAGATCAAAATTTTGGAAATAAAGTTAGTGGGCTACCATATTAGAGTTCAAATACGTAATAAATCTAAAGATAATAAATAATCATAATCTTCCTTAGAAAATGAAATAAAATCTTATCGGCAAAAGTATTTTTGATTTTCTTTTCTATATTCATTCGCAATATGACATCAAATATTTTATTTAAAAAATCATTTTAATGCAAATTAGACACCGGGATTTGAAAAAGACAATTCTTTTCATATCTTTGGTGCGTTCAAAGATTTGCCATCAGTAATAAATGCTTGTATATTTTCAAAAGTCACCTTAGCTATGAAAGACAATGCTTCGTGTGTAAGAAAGGCTTGATGGCCAGTAAGTATCACATTTGGATAGGACATCAATTGAACAAGTATATCATCATCAATAATATTCGATGAGTAATCATTGAAAAAATATTTTTGTTCATGTTCATATACATCAAGACCTACACCACCTATGTGGCCTGATTTAAGAGCATTAATAAGTGCTTTTGTATCAATAAGACCACCACGAGCTGTATTGATTAAAATAACATTTTTTTTCATTTTTTCTATCGATTGTGTATTTATTAAATGTTTAGTTTTTTTATCAAGTGGTAAATGAATCGAAATAATATCAGCTTGTGTATAAATTTCATCTAATTCAACATATTCAAAACCTAATATATTTCGATCTTCATCTTTTATTTTATACATATCATATGCAAGAACTCGACAACCAAAACCACGAAAAATTCGAATTGTAAATTGGCCGATACGACCTGTACCTATATAGGAAATAGAATATCCATTTTAATGTCATTAAATAGTCTACCAAGTACTCCAACAGTTTTTCCATACATATCGAAACCAACAAGACCGTCAAGTCGAAAATCTCCATTTCGAACTCGATTATATGCATGATGTAAATGACGATTCAACGTCATAACAAGTGCAACCGCATGTTCAGCAACAGCATTTGGTGAATAACTCGGTACATAACCTATTTCAATATGAAATTCTTCAGCAGCTTTCAGATCAACATTATTAAAACCAGCACAACGTAACAGAATAAGTTTAATGCCAATCTGTTTTAATTTTTCGAGAATTTCACGTGATCCATCATCATTGACAAAAATACATATACATGTATAACCATTAGCCTGTTTAACAGAATCGTTTGAAAGACGCTGATGAGTATAATTAATCTCATAGTTTTCAGGTTGTTTTAAGTATTTTAGCTTAGTATCAAACGATAATCGATCATACTCTTTAGTACTATACATTAATACACGAAAAATTGATTTTTCATCGATATTATTTGATAAAACAGTATCATTATGTCGACGTTTCATTGCTTTCAAGACAGAAAACAACAAATAAAATGAGGCAAACAATTGAATCCTAGCAACTGATTTCAATTAATAGAATTTTCTGTTCATGTGTCTTGCTATTCTCTTTATTTATTAAATATTTGTTTTTTAGTTATTCAATCAAATACAACTCTTAGGCTTTTTGTGCATGAGTAATAACGAGAATCACACATGCTGTTCTTATTATTATTTTTTATGAGATAATGCTCATTCGAAAACAAAAAAACGAGCTAAAATTATTTTTTTTTCTTTTCTATTGATAACTTTTGTCAACTACACCAACAGTGTATTTCTTAGTTGTAGTGGCAAGATGATCACTATATTCTTGAAACGGTGCTTTAGTGAAAACAGTTTCTTTCCATAGATCAGGCGTTAAATATGAATATGTCATGGACATGGCAGCATACGTTGCTTTAGCTGTAAAATAAAAATAAGAAATCAACATAATTAGAAGTAAGAAAAAACAAATATAAAACAAACCGAAATTGCCAAGTGTAGCGGTACATCCTTTGGCAGCGGTCCAACAATCTTGAATACCAGCCATTTGTAAAAGTTTCTTTGGTACTGGGGCACATACAAGACTTGTACCACGAGGAGCTGGAATTAAACGTACGAGAACACTACCACATGAGCCTGTGACCTAAAGAGAAATTTTGTATAGGAATTAATTTACTATCGAGATATTCATACTTTGCATGGTACTGTATGCGGTGCACCGATTTTGTTACCCCAATAACCTCGTCGTACGGGAATAACGGAAAGTTTGGCAAGTATAATAGCACCACGAATGGCTGTTGCTACTTCTTTCGAGCATTTAACACCGAGACCAATATGACCTTTACCATCACCAACGACAACGATGGCTTTGAAACGAGTACGTTGACCAGCTCGTGTTTGTTTCTGTACGGGCATAATTTTAAGTACTTCATCTTTAAGGTCAGGTAAGAGACGATCGATAATATCGGCTTCCTAGAAATGATTTTTTTAACGATAAAAATTGATAAAGAAAAAATTCAACAAACTTTGATTGGTAATGAAAATAGATAAATTTCTTCGATTGTACGAATTTTGCCATCATTAACTAATCGACCCAGTTTTGTAACAGGGACCCATGCTTTAGTTGAATCTTCTTTTGGACGTTGACCACGACGACCACGACCTCGACCACGGCCTAAATCAATAATATCCTAGAGAACTTGTTCTGGAAAATGTTTTTTATTTTATTTACTGTCACCGCGACCTCGTCCACGGCCTTCGCCACCTTCACCACGTGAAGCACCACCACGTCCTATAAAGATTAAAAGCAAAGTCTTTTTCAATGAATTATCATATAAATACCTCCCCGTGTGCCAAATCCACCGCGAGTTCCACCACGTTCTGCCATATGTGATGTTTTACTAGATATTTATCTGAAAAAAAAACGAAACCCAAATTAATTATCGAAAACAAAACAAACTATTTTAGTATTAAGAAAAAAATAATCGTTTTGTATTTAAATAAATTTTTTCACATAATTCCTCAAGTGACTCTTGATTACCACGAATCGAATGAAGTACTTCGCATATTTGACTAAAAACATTACATATATATATATATATATATATACAAGTAAATTTATAAATATAAGTACTTACATAATCGTGCATGGCTCATTTCGATCTTTTACCATTTTACCTGAGATCCATTTTTCTTTTTTAACTGTTTCCGTTGTAAAGTGTGTTTTAGTATGCGAATAACATGCATGCGATGCTTTAATACCGCACCAGGGAGCGTCTAGAAAAATGATTTCGATTATATTATATAATCAAAACGCAATCCTCTATATTACAAACCTGTTTCAACAAGAAGTTTATCCAATGGTAATTGTTTTATAACATCTAGATTAGCTTGAGTTTTCATTGAACATCCATTTAATCCAATAAAATAACCCAGTTGAATAAATTGCAATGCTTCATCAAGAGTACCATCAAACGAATGAATCTAATCGATAAAAATAAATATTTTCTTGGTTAAGATTAAGGTGATTGAACATACCACTCCACCCAGTTTTATTTGATCTCTATATTTAGATAAAATATCATAGAGATCTTGTGATGCAGCTCGATTATGAAGAAATAATGGTTTCTCTAATGATATTAAATTCTTCAACTGAAATTCAAAATAACTAATAAACATTTTAATAGAATATCTCGATAATTTCGAAACGATTTACTGTTTCTGCTGTTCAATACCACAAAATTGAGTTCGTTCATAATCCAATCCGAATTCACCAATCGCAACAATTTTATTCGAATTTATCTGACATAATTCAATTATTTGCTGAAGAATTTCATTTTCATTCGATTCATTAAATTCACTACATCGTGTAGGATGATAACCACAAGTTGTATATAAATTTTCTATTGAATGAAAATTTTCTATTATAATACAGCCACCAACTAGACTATTACCATATTTAGAACATAATTCTAATGCTTGAATCGTTTCATGATGAGTGCCAGCAGTGATTATAATCTTAACAAACAAAAATGAGCAAATAAAAAAACCAAAGGGAAAAAAATATCAAGCTACTTTGTCAAGACCAGATTCAAATGCTCGTTTGATCACTTGATCAAGATCAGCTAAATATTTTACATTTAAATTATATTCATTAATCTTGGCTCAGTTCTTACGATCATGTTTTTTTGAACTACCATAAACACCTTGATACATTCCATCTGCAAATAGCGACTTTTCTTTTTTAAATCTAATAATTCAATCTACCAAAATTTTATTCATACCAGTCAAATTAGCACCAATATCTAAGAGAAAAATGACCGATAATAATATTGTGATCTATCTATAGGATGTTTCAAGTGTTTGGCAATTCTGTTGTTTACCATCAAACGGGCATTAACTTTATTAGTATATTTATCTTTATTCCATACTATAAACTTATATCAGAACAAAAAAACGTTTTCCATGACCTATGCACATTTTGTCATTGAATTTTTATTATTCGTAGAGTTTACATCTATTTAACTTTCTAAGAGTTCTGTTTCTTCTATTTATCAGAAAATGAAGAAAAAAAAGAAAGGAAAAAAATCTGAGAATTTCTTTCCTTTCTTTTTCTTCTCTATCTAAAAGCAAAGAAATTGTGTACGTGACGAGTAGGTAACTTAGCAACTGAACAAACACGTATACGACTCTTTCTAAAGCACACATTTACGATTCAAGCATTGTGCCGTTGGTTGTTTCAACATATAAACCTAAACGCACGATAATCGCTTTCGTTGATACTTTTATTTTCATAAAAATAGCAACAAAATGATGTATATGCCAGCAACAACAGCAGCTATGCCAGTTATGCTGCAAGAAACACAACAACCCCAACTGCAATCGTCATCACGCTACTATATGCTACAAACGGCACCTGTTATTCCAGCTGTACCAGTTCTGAATACAACATATATCTATCCGCGATATGGATTCGTACCTAAACCAGTTGAAACATCTGTTACCAAAGATGAAATTGAAAAAATGCAGCCAACACAAATATTCGAGCGTATGTTGCTTTGCTGCTCTTCATGAATTTATACGAATAATTTATTTAGTTTCACAACCAGTGCAACATGTTGTACATCATCACGTACAGCCATGTGGAACAAAAACATGTCCGGGTTATTGTGAATTATGTTGTCCATGGACCGAACAACCTCAAGCACGATCAACTTCACCAAAACCTAATGAACATCATCATCATCACCATCGACATTCTCGCCGTGATGAATTCGAACGTGATGAATTTGATCAAACACATCCATCAAATCACGAAACAATCGATGAAAAAATAGAACGAATTCGACGTGAATTACGTGACAATTCATTACCACGACGTAACCAATCAACCGACACCACTGATATTATTGAACATCATCATATTCATCCTCGATCACGTTCAAATTCTCGTCCACGTAGTGCATCAGCAACACGTGGTCCATGGCGTTCATCAAATCAAAATGATTATCCATGGCGTGATTCTCATTTACCAGCTTATCGTGAAGCAACCTTCGCTCGTGCTCAAACGCCTGTTGACGAAACTCGTGTATGGAAAGAAACAGCACATGAACGTAGCCATCAAAATACAAAACATCCAACAACATATTATAGTAAAAAAGATTATGTTTATCGACCAAAATCCGAAGTTGAAGCACGTAAATATTATGTACAATCAACAGGCAAAGATCCCGATCGTGAAGTTCATCAAGCATTACGTGGTGGCACAACAACATATAAATATAACGATGCAGCAACATCTTACTATGATAAACATCAAAGTACAAGTTATGATCATTCATTTTATTCCGATTTACCAAAATCAACAACAACCAAAACGCATACATTAAGAAAAGTCGATTCAACAAATCATCATAATTTATACGCATGTAATGAACCTTGTTTACATGTCGTACCTAAAAATGGTAGTACATCAGATCCACCTTATATGAAAATTCTTAATGCACCCGTAACATATCTTCATTAAATTGACACTGTTCATTTATGGAATGTTTTCTTTCTAGTATTTATTGAGCAAGAATATCTATAAATATTTTGTGTTGTATCCATTTAAAAGCAAAAGACTTCGCATTTTCGTTTATCGGATCAACTTCATGAATAAATACTGTTTCTAAGAAGAATTCATCGGTGAAAAAATAATCATAGGTCGACAAAAAAGTCATTGAGAGATATTTCGTCAACATGACATAACAATCTATTTCATAAATTATAGTGAAACATATGATTGATCAAGGACTGTTACGGTCGGTAAAGTTTCCATGGTTATATTTGTCATAGTCTACTTCCTCTCTCTTTCATTTACTTTAACACTTCGTTTCGATCATGTTTCGTAAAATACTTCAAGTTCGAGTATAACAACAACATATATCCTATATCAAGAAAAACTAAAATATCATCTTACCGATAAACTTAAGTCGACCATGATTGAATTTTTTTGTCGCCATCGGAAAAATATCTGAAATAGGAACATAAATATTGTCTTTTGCTTGTTATTATTATCTTTCACGCACACAAATACATAACGAAAAAAGCAAACTGAATAATCATAATAAGCAAACAAATGAATTATAAGTTATATTGTAGGAAAACAAAACAAAAAGCCACGCTCAAGTTCGTCATAAATACACTCAAATTATTGAACAAGTAATAAGCATCTAAACATATGTACACATTAAGTCACGCGTACGAATTTATAGCGAAGACAAAAAACAGTAACTGTTTTCATAGCGATATACATCATATGAATCAATAGAAAAATTATTGCAGAAAAAACAAATAAACTGTTGCATATATTTATATGCAATTCTATTAGTAATTAAGAGATCTTGAAGATCTGACACAATAATAATGTTCATAACAGCTAAATAGGATTGATTTTTTTAGGAAGAAAATATGGATTCAATTGGAGATTCATCAGAAAAACAGGCATTGCATAAAAGAAAACAATAGAGCCAATAGATAGAAATTGCTAAGATATAATAAGAAGTGATTTGCGTTGCGATTGTGTAAATTCGACACTTGCTGATCGTCGTAATGTTAAATAGGATAATGCTGATGATTGCTGTTGGGAAGATACTTGATTGGAATTCGTATGATTTTGTGATGAATTCGATTGATTTGAAGCTAACATGGAGCTCGATGATGGTTGTTGAAGACGATTATTAATCATTGACAGAGCCTAATCAAATAGAAAAAGGAAAAGAAAACAATTTGTCGAATAGACTTTGAAATAGGAAACTTTTACTTCAAGTTTGATTGCTTTTTCTTTCGTTAGTAGTTCATCGGGAAATGATATTTGATTCTCTTTTGCTATTTGTCGTAAATCAAAATAATATTTAGCATATATAGATGAAGCAACATTAACATTGAACTGAAGAAGTTGAACATATTCACGTTCTAATTCATTCCTGAAACGAAAAGTTTATATTGTTTATCGAAATAAAAACAAAATTTTAATGAGCCTCTTGACATATTCATATCCTTCTTGTTTTTCTCTTCCACATTGATAATTTTAAATTTTGTTTGAAAAGAATTTTCACCTTTTGACCTAAGTAAGGAAAACATACGCTTGTCAAGGACTGTGACAGACGTTAGTCAAACACCAGCATAAAATGTAACAGACATTTGCCAGCAACTGTGACAGGCGTTCGTTATAGACGTAGACACATACGCGCCAAATATCAACGCAAACACCTTCATAACACTATTTCTGTGTATAAATAGCATCTTATTATAGTATTTAGACCACTTTCTAATTGGATTACAGAAGAAGAATGATGAAGAAGTATGTTCGAAACAATTCTATTAGTAATAGTGTTAAGCTTGTATTTTACATTTTCAATTCCTCAGGGATCATGTTAATGGCTTTTTTTCTACTTACATTGCATTAACAGTAATGTCCTTCAAAATTTGACAGAAGTCAACATTCCATACTGCTTGGTCGTCCCATACTTTTGATGCTAACATGACCGCTCCTACAGATAACGAAATCATATTTAGTTTCTGACATTATGAAGAAAACTAAAACGAACCCAGCACAAGTCGTTTCCAATTCGATGGACATAGATCAAGTTCGCCATAACTCAAAACACGTTCGAGATAAACCTAAAAGTAGATGATCTGAGTCAAATGAATAATTTAGGAAATAATTTCTCCAGTTTTATAATAAAAAAAAACAACATGTATGAATTTTAGAACAAGTTTTTAAATCGCACCACTCATGGGAAATTTATTCATCTTTTCGTATTCATAATTCCATTTTCCTTGTCTGATTCTTATATTAAAAAAGAACAGAATTTACCAATGTAACAATAGCACATTCGGCGGTTAATTGTGCAGCAGTGAAAAGAACACGCATAAAACGATAAATGGTGTTTTGTTCAGGTATTCGTATATCATAATCATCCGGTAGCAGTTCTTTCTAAAACAAAAAATAGAAAGAGGTCCAATGAGTTTCCATAAGAAGTTGAATAATTCTTTATAACATACACTTAATGGATGAAGTTTTTCATCGAATATCTCCATTGTTTTATTTGATTTTCTATGTAGAATATGTGAATGTATAGCAATACTAACACATTTGATCATTGCTTTCCAATTCGGTTGTGAAACCGTTGAGTCATCGACGTAAATCGTCGAACATGAATTCGAATGTTTGAGTGATTTATGTGTCGCTGCTGGACGATTTGTATCAGTTTGACATCGTGGTGGAGTAGGTGAAAGTGAAGACGAGGAATCTAATGCTGTTCGATGCAACTTTAGATTCATAGACAAATGCGTAGCATTATCGCGAGAATTCGATGATTCGGGTAATACTTCATTTGTCTGAACGATGAAAAATAAAAGTATTGCTAATAACAAAAGAAAATCATTAAGACTTTACTTTGGACTGAGCTGATGCTGAATTTGATTGTTGTACAAGCTCTTTCGGTGGATCTATTTAAAATAAAATAGCTCATTTATTATTAAATCATTTTACTAACGTATAATCGACTGGAAATATGTTGATGTTTTTGGATTATCAGATGGAGCAAGTTCAACATCACTATCTGAAATATGTATATATACTCAATGAAAACAAAAATCGGTTTGTTTTTAAAAATAGCACATACTAATCCCGTAAATTTCGGAAACATGAACTTTATTGTCATATGCTTTGGAAGTTGTATCAATTACATTTGTCGGTTGATAAGTTTCACTACGAAAAAGAGATAAATTTTTATTGCTTCATGTTTCTGAAATTTTACTTGTATTTCTTTGATTCTCTATCACAACAATAACAGCAACAACTGATGATGGCACCCATCAATGAACATTTTACATAAAATAGATATACCTCGTACTGGTCATCATTTTTTCTATGTATAAAAATAAACAAATCGTTTGAGATATTCGCTGAATGGTAGTATCGAAATATGATTCATCAAAATACTGTTGGATTGTCGAAAAAAAAATCCTCTCAACGTTAGAAAAAGAAATTTTTTATTGAAACATTTGTTTCAATAATATAATATTTCCGAATGAAAATTACTTTGATTGTTTTTTTTTATCAGCTACTTTAACGAACGCGAATGCAAATACAGATGTCACTGGTGGATATTGATTTTTCCCTACAGTTTAAAACTTGAAAAGGTCTATAATTTAATAAAATCTTTACATTGAATATACTGCTTAACGAATGAATTATGTATTTCTTCGTCTATATCAGAATTGATGATCTCGATTAAAAGCTCTTAGTGTATTTTTCATCGTATTATATATAACTACTACATAGATACCTTCTTTAAAATGTGTATTGATGATATGCGTATCAAGAACATATGCATGTATTCACATATTTTTATTCTTTTCATGACTGACTGGCTTTTGCTTTTTTAACGCTTATTCTCACGTAAATCTTATTTACGTTTACCTTTCTCTGTGACTGATAGAAAGCTTATATCGATCATTTACTTTATCGCAAAAATAAGTGATGAAGTTTGGAATATTTTCATATGCTATTCTATTTGTATTAAGTAAGATTATCTAGAAAATATTTAAAACCAAAAGAAATCAGTATCTCTGATTTAGTTCCATTGATAAGCACTACGACTAACCAGTTAAAATGTTATGTTTGCAATTCAAATGTCGATGAAGGTTGTGATGGTGATTCTGTACCAGACGTCTATAAAGTTAAATGTAGTGCTATGATTCGTCCTTATTGTCGAAAAATCATTCAAACCGGTAACAATAGATAAAACCAACCAGGACTCTAATGGTTTTATTTAGTCGGTGAACAGAAAAGTGTTGTACGAACATGTGGTTCCGCAGCTGGATCAAAATCATGTTATAAAACACCCGGAAAAAATAATGTATAGAATAGATTTTGTCTCGATTATGATTTGTTCGTTTTCTTTTATAGGCACAAGTTTGTTCGTATAACCATGATTTTTGTAATCAGGCAACAAGTTTTAATCGACAAGAACGAATCATGACCATGATGTCATCGATTATTATTCTTACAATTTCCATGCTTATAATTCGTTAATATCGTACATGAAATTGATATTTCCATTTCATTTAGTATTTTTCTTTTCAACACTAATGTTCATAGGCAAAGGATCTTTCTATTCTATGTATTGCAGTATTTCATCTTTCTTTTTCTCCACTGTTTTCTTACTCTGATATTTATGCTTAGTGATAATGTATTTGGGTTTTTTCCTGTGATTTACCTAGAAAAGTTAAAATTAAGAAATTATTGATAGAATCGTTTATTTTCTGATGATTCACACAAAAGAGAAAACGTTACACTAAATTAACTATCTACAATGTTTAATAGTCGTATGTATCAATATCATCAGCGAAATTATTATTTTGAAGTGAATCAAAAATCGATGTCGGAATCGGATATCGAAGCAACGCAATACATCCACCGAAACCAAGTCGAAGTTGTTGTCCTTCTGGTGAACGATCTGTAACTAGATATAAACGAAGATTCATAGCTTTATAATTTTCAGTTAGATAATCAATTAAATTCATTTCTTCGATGCAATCGATTTGTTCATTTTCGTTTTCTTTTAATAATACTTTCAATTTCTTTTGTGCTTCTTGTTCATTATCAGCAACAATAACAATGTTTTCTTCATTACGTTTTTGATAAACGTAACGTTTCGTAGCTAAATTTTCCCAAAGAATCAAACGATCAATAAGACTACTGCCCTCTCGAAGAACAATTGATATTTCATCGGCAGCAATCGCATACGAAATCATATTTGATTCGTTTGTTGTTGTTGAAAGGTTGATTTGAGAAAAAGCCTCTTCAAGTAACTGTCTTTCTTGTGTTAATTTAATATCCGCAAATAGATCAGCACATAAACGAAGTGTTTCCTGTAAACCATTATCAGCACCGTAACTTACGTCAATCATTCGAATAATTTTCGTTTGTATTTGATTTCCAAGTAAATCGCTTTTAACAAGTTCTTGTTTTAAATTAGCTGAACCACTTATTATAATTCCATCAATATTAGCTAAACCATGTTGTTGACTATTCAGATATACTGATTTTGCATGTTCAGCAACTTTACTTAAATAGTTATGAATAGCTTCACGACGTAAACGGTCAAAACGTGGTGCCGATTGTCCACCACGACCGTGTTTTTTGGGTAAACTAACTTGAATACGTTTGAGAATAGTTGTACCTTGTTGTGGATCTAGACGAGCAAATAATGTTCCATTACCATCAATAACAATGATACCATATCGACGTGCTTGTAAATCATTTGTACTATCGTTGATTTGTTGTTGAAGAAAATCAGTAATGAAATGTGCTTCACATCGATATAAACCATGTTGTAACGGTTGTAAAGGTTCAATACACATGGAAATTTTCGTTTCACGATGTTGTTCCTCATCGTATACGATGCCTGTATAGAGAACGAGACCATTTTCTGGCAATGTATTTTGTGTATATAAACGAAGTTTTCCTTGAGCAGACGATAATGCTTGTTGAACATTGTGTCTCGTTTGAGAAGATTTTATGCATGACGATAGACCATATTCATCAGTGAGAAGTTTCATGGTCCGTGCTAATTGTGATTGAGCTGGAACAATCATTGTGACTAATGACGTGCCGCGCCCACGCATTGATGATAAATATTGAACTGTTCGGCGAAGTTTCCATTTTTCAATGTCGGAATTATCGTTTTGGATTGCTGTAGCCATGAAGAATATTGTATATAAGATACTTGAAAGTCTATCAAAGTTCTAATGTCCATTGGAATCATGTTCATTGAGTTTTTATAGCTGAGAATAAAACAGCAAGAAACACATGCGTGGCTAGATGTACTACTGAAATTTCAGAGTTTCATAACTTGTAATAATTACGAAATTTCAACATTTTATACTAGGTGAAGTAATTGCGAAATTTACATGCAGGACAGAACGAGAAGAAAGGAAAGAAAGAAAGAAAGAAAGAAAGAAGTGTAGATTACCAAAGCACGTCATAGTTTCTTGTATCAAGAGCATAAATATATGCCTGGGATTATTTTCCTTTATGTCTAGTAAAATCTTACTAATCAATCGCATTTTAGAAGTCTTTTAGATGTTGCTAATCGATTGCAACATGTAGATTTTATCAATAAATAAAATATACTTTTGAAGCACATACTACGAAGGTAACAAATCAAAACGAAATTCAATAAAAAGTCTCGTTTTCATACTCCGTAGCGACCAGAACTAAATCTGTTGCTGATAATAGTTTGACTTGTATTGAAAAATCGAGGTGATAATAACCACTGAATTGGAAGCGGGTTTCTTCATTTATTATTAAGTCGTCGAATGTACATTATCTGTCCGTAGTTTTTGTTAGTTTAACCATTCCATATCAATTGTTTTATTAGAGGCATCTTGGCTAAAATCGTATCTTATGATCAATAATTTTTTTTTGTTTATCTAACTATGAGTTTTTGAAAAACATAAGTACTCTGAAAACATTGAATGATTTTTTTTCTCACTTTTATTTCAAAAACAAAAATTCCATGAGAAAATATGACACTGATAAAAGTACACCGAATAATAAAAAACAATGAGAAACGATAAATAGGCTCGATTACTTATTTACACAAACATATCACGGTGACATTATCTAAACTATGTCCTATGTCATAAATTGGCCAATAAATTGATCGTCAAATAATTAACATTCTCTCGGCGGTGTAGATCTGTCTTGTTAATCATCTAGATATACTTGAGAGAGAGAGAGAGAGAGAAATTCATTTAATAAATAGTTGAATTGTTTTTGTCTCAAATAGATTTTATTCTGGGAAGATCAAGTGCACCACCGATCACTGATAAATATTTTCAATTAAGCCGTAGATTTATTTATTTTGAAAATGTCTGCCAAAATTTTTTTTGTTTGTCATAGACGAACATTCTTCTAATATACATTTTACAACCTGAAGATTTACGATAATAAAAACAAAATAGCGAATATATATTCAGCTAATTGCTTTTGAATTCAATTTATACTGTACCAAACGATGTAATGAATAGTAATTGTAACTCACATTCTTTGGTATTACATATTATACACAATCCGTACTAAATCCCTTTATATCATTGCATAAATTATGTTTGATTTGTTAAAGCCGTTTGGATAATAGTTAAAATTCCT
This sequence comes from Rotaria socialis, assembly GCA_905331475.1. NCBI lineage: Eukaryota > Metazoa > Rotifera > Eurotatoria > Philodinida > Philodinidae > Rotaria > Rotaria socialis. The sequence goes on along the minus strand of CAJNYU010003977.1, from coordinate 17,786 downwards.
CAGCATTAACATAAAACGTTTTGAAAGATTAGCAACATTATCATTACGCATGTAAAATCATGATTGATTTGACTTGTGTTTTTCAATGGGAAAAAAAACGTTTATTTTGATTATTATAGGAGATAATATTTTACAGGTATAGGATGGATACGTCGATACTTGATGATGACTAAATATGTAAACGATAGAGATATACATCAAGACAAAAAAATGATGATATGTATCATACCTCCCTAATAGACAAATGGCACACGATCTAATGGTCGACGAAGTGACATTAAGAGAAATCTTCAATCTCAAAATCAACTACGCCGCAACGTTTTCTACTTTTACACATTCCATTAGTCTGTTGTATTTTTATTTTCGCGAGTTCCTATTATATAAAAAATAACTATTTATCTCGAAAACATTCAATTTGGTTGATTGATTCTCTATGAAATAATTTGGCTTATGCAGATAATATAAAATTTTACGACTTCACACGAATTCGATTATTAAACAATTCGTTCAAATAAAATGTCGACTATATTAAATATTCAGTTTTACTATAACTTGGCAGTCAGAAATTATTATTTTAAGATGAACTACTTATGATAAGATAGTTCTTAAAAAAATAATCTCTGTATCGATTGAATTTTTTCTAACAGAGTTGAATTCAATAAAAACATAATTCAAAGTCTTTAATCAATCTTTTGTCACGATAAAAACCAGATTAGTACTCCTATTATTCCAAAAGGTATCATAAATGAATAAACTTGAAATTTCAACAGTAACAATCATGCCATTTCTTTTCACGGTTGACAAAAACGAAAAAAAAAAGAAGAAATAAAGAAACTAGCTGCTGTACACACGCATATGACAACAACCACAACAACAACAACAATAATAATAAAGAGAAGAAGGACAAAACAAAAACCTGAGTTAAAAACAAACAAAACACAAGAGTACCAAAAAACAGACAAACAAAACGATGAAAAAAAAGAAAGAATATGTAGGAATGCATTCTCATCATCGCATTAGTTTTGTTTCGATATATGAAAGACGATAGTGGAGTATAGATTATTTGTTCATTCTCTCAAGATTCACTTTTAATTATTGTTGATGATGGCGATGATGTTATCGATTTTCCTACATCAGCTATATTAACTGAATATGGATGAAAATCGTATCGTCGCCGTTGTCGGGCTGCTGCTACTCCACTATGAACCATAGTTGGACTTGTTTGTGTATGATACATATGTGTACCCGTATGGACTTTTAGATTTCCTTTTGTTGTAAATGCTCGACCGCAAACCTAAGAGGAAGAAAAAAAATCAAGAGAGATATTAATGAACGATGATCAGTCGGTTTATTTTTAAAATAGCTTACATCACATTTATATGGTTTTTCACCTGTATGTGTTCGATTGTGTATTTGTAAAGCGGAAGCGGATGAAAAATTTTTTGAACAAACATTACATATATGTTGTAAAATCGATGATGAACGTCTCGAATGATTTTTTTCATTTATTGATCCATCGTCAACCAACATTTTTGATGACATAGACAGATCTTCACCACTTTCACTCATACTATTATCTTTATGTTCATCGTTTATAGATGTATTCGAATTATTGGTATTATTAAAGGCTGCAGCAGCGGCTAAAAATGGAAATGTACTAGCAGCTAGATTTGGAAAAAATTGTGGATTAAATAAATTAAATGGTGATAAGTGATTCGTTAAATTTCCATTTGAATATGTCGATGCAGCAGCGGCGATAGCTGCAGCTAAAGAATTCGAAATAGCTGATGATTTTGTATCATCATCTTCTTCAACTTCTTCACGTTTGACTGATTGACTATCACGCTACAAGACAAAAACAAAAACAAATCTTCAATTTTTTCAATAAAGCAAAACCTACTTGAACATCTATTTGCGATTCGTCATCAATACTTGATAACGAACGTTCAGAATCAATTAAACGTAAAGCTTCTTCAGCTAATGATGCATTATTAGGATCAGCTAGAAAAGTAAAATGAAAAAAGAAACTTATTTCTATTTAAAAAATTTCTTACTAAGATGTTCTTTTAAATGTGAACGTAATTGTTCAATAGTATTAAATTGCTTTTGGCAAATTGAACACGATTTAGATTTTGTTGTTCCACTATCATCCGTAGTACGATGAACATTCATATGTGTTTTAAGATTTCCTTTAGTAGAGAATGCTCGTGCGCATATTCGACATCGAAATGGACGTTCACCTGTATGTGTACGATAGTGCATTTTAAGTGCACTTTGACATGATAATATACGTTTGCAAACAACACATTCATTTGAATCACTTTTATTCGTTGTTCGTTCGAGTTTTTCAATCATATCTTTCAGTTTGGCCATATTCGGATCTTCGGGTTCACCTTCATGTTCTTCCATTTGAAATTGTATTGATGATGATGATGATGATGAAATTTGTTGTTCTTCATCGGATTTTAATGATGTTGATGATAGATGATCACTAGTTGATAAATCAAGTGGAGATGTTGCTGATCGGTCATCCTCTTCAGTTTGAATTATTAATCCACCTCTTCTATCGTCATCTTCTTCTTCGTCGTCATCGTCTTCATCTATTTCTTGTACGGTTTCTTCTTCTTCCTCTTCTTCTTCTTCTTCATCATTATTTTTATTTTTATTATTATTATTATTATCATCATCGATTGCTACCGGCGATATTACTTTATGTAGTTTATCTCGATGTTGTTCGATATGCTTTTGTAATGTTGAACGAGAAGGAAAATTATGATTACAAATAGTACATGAATATCTTTGTTGTGTTTCAACATTTTCTAAGATGAAAAAGAGAATTTTTGGTTAAACTTATTCTAACAATCGAATTTTGATTTACCTTCATTTTCAACATGATTTTGTTTTTGTTGATAAACTTTTAATTGTTGTTGAAATTGTTTTATCATTAATGTTTGTAAACGCTGTTGTTCTTGTATAGCTGCTAATTGAATTTTTAATTGATATAATTCCGGATCAATATTTTCTCCTGACGGATGATTTGTATTTGTATCATGTAATGTTTGCATTCGAGCTTCATTTGCATGAGACATTCTTTTGAAGAAAAAAAAATTTATTATGATGATTTTTATTAATATTATTCTATTATTGATTCAAACGAAATCGAAAGATGATATGCAAAAATATATAAAGACGAAGACGACGATGAAAATGAAAATGAATTAAAACTAGATAGAGACGCGCGATTATTGTTTATTAGACGGCCGTCTACTGCTAGAAGAAAACAGCTGATCTCTTCTTTCTTCTCTTTCGAGATATATTACATTTTTTTCGAGATATATATATATTTAAATGCATAATCTATATTTATATATAGATCTAACACGCACATGGTAAACAACCGACGACAAAAAATAAAATTTTATTTCAATCAGTTGAATGTGTCAATCTAATTTAAACATGTTCTAATATCCTCTCCAGTTCAATACTTACATAGCTATACATTACTGATCAAAATAAATGTTTGCATCGCGCCCGAGTTACATTATCTATATAGATATACTTATATATGCACCCGAACCTATCTATCTTATTCCTAATGCATGAATTATATTCAATAAAAACATTGTTGGCTCCTTCTTTTTTTTATATCAATGTTCTCTATCGATGCACATATTATTTTGATTGCGTGTTTCGCCTTCTAGAACGAGCATATAAACGGACGGGCGCAAAGAAACAATAATATCTATGAATATAAGCCAACAATCGTTTTTTCTTCTTCTGCTGCTTCTTCTTCTTCTTCTCTGTCTCAAACACCCAATCCAGCAACGCAAGCAAGTTTGTTTTCGATTAAAATATCGATACACGAACGTACCTCGGTCCGCTTAGTAATAATAAGAACGATGGAAAGAAGAAACAACACCACAAAAGGAAAGAAGAAAAATATGAGGAAGATTAATCAACATATAAAATAGATAATAGCAGTCTAATATCTGCTAATGCTGCACAATACTACAAATACATACACGTACTCAAAACTAAGAGAGTTTACTCGTGTGTATAATCATCGAACCCCAAAAACGAAGAATAAAACAAAAAGAAAGTCGTTTACAGCCATATGTCTCTACTATTCCAATCGAGCGAATTTATGAAAGCAAATATGAGCATACTCTTCATACGTACAGACATTTATGATTATGGTATTGCAATGAGATGACAACAAACGTCGATAGAGAGAACGATATATAATTCCTCATCATAATAATAAGAGAAAGAACGATATAGACAAGCAGAGAAACTCATAAAAACATATAAATCAGTTATAAGAGATGGCAGACAATCGATTTATTCATATTTATTAAATGATAGAACAATATTTCTTATTTTCATATTAAAAAAAAAAGAAGAAGAAAGACACTGTTTTGATTTCCTATAAACACAAAAGAAACTACCCATGGAACATAGATGACAACAAAAAAAAATTAATATGCATCACTAACGCTTGAGAAAATATTTTTCTTATATTTTATGGCGAGCCCATTTTTCATCGTCTCAAGTAAATATATGATAACGCTTAATCGGATAAAGGTATTAATAAAATTTTATTGTGAAATATATCGATACGCACAACGAAAAAAGGTTTGAAAATTTTCAATTCATCACTCTTACCTTTTTCTATTCTTCTTAATTTTCAAAACGAAAAAACTAAAATAAAACAACCCGCAAATGTCGTGCTCCTGTATTTTATACTAAACTATAACTATTCACAATAATATTACAATCATCAAACATATAGTTATTGTTCTCCTAGACGAAGCAAATGCACACGCGAACTATAATCCATGAATAGTGTATGCATGCACAAACGCTAATAATGTTGATACAAGGCTTTATGAATCGATATATACATACACACGTCGTAGCAAAATTGTATTTATATTTTAGTATGATATCTGTTAGAATATCTATATAAATGTCATCACCATCTTACCTTCTCTATGTGAAAAACTAAAATCAATTTTTTTTTCGTTTTCTTATTTTACGAATATACAAATGTTAAGTAATTACGTTGAACATACAAAAAAAACGAGGGACGAGGAGGAGGCGGAGGAGGAGGAGAAGACTCATCATCATCAAATACAAAAATGAGGGATAAACGAACCAAAATGCTCAGTAGATCTACCGAAAAGATTAACATGCTTGTGCACATTGTTTGATAAAGAGAAGACAGAAGAAGAAAAAAAAGAATTTTTTCCTTGTTATAAATGCACGCTCTCTCATTTTATGTTAACAAGCATCATTCGAAACGATCATCTTAATCATAATCATTTGTACAAATTTCTAATTATATTTTACTGATGACTTTGTCCATATGTTGCCGTTTCATACATAGGAAACAGCATGAGCTTCTGTCATTTTTTTTCTCGAATACATACCCTGATGTGAAAAAAATTCTTCGCCAGAAATACAAAAAAAAAATGGAATTAATAATCTATTCTCTATCGCATTTGCTCGATGGTCAAGAATTTTTTTCTCTTTCCTTTTTCATCGGTCATTTGTGAATCTGCTGCTGCTTCTCACATGCATGCATGTATATATATATATATATATACATATATTTTTTAATATTTAAACAAGAAAGCAACGAACAGATGTCGATATGTCCAAGAGGATGACGACGGTCAATGCCGCTTTCATTTCTATAAATATATAGATATATATATATATATATATATATATTTATGCGCATAAATCTAATTATAAATAGAGAGACGAGATTTGAAAACATATATATATATATTCAATAATATGATCTTCAATACATATACTATTCTTTTTATAATGTGTATGTCTGTTTCATCATATATTGACATTCGCCTTTTCTGCTGTATTTCTTCTTTTTTTTTTATTTACCGATGGCCTTTGGACGCTGTATAGAAAGAAAAAGATTAATTAGAATAAAGATAGAGATTAATATTTGCGCGTGCTTGCCTCTACTTTGACAAATCATAATTCATGTTTAATTCAATAAAGGTCAATGCTTTCTGTATATTTAAATGAAATGCAAAATAGCTAAATGAAGTCGAGTTCATTTAATCGTTTGATAGAGTAAAAAAACTATATAACAATGAGAATATAGGTCGAAATATTCAATTTTGCACTTATGCATGGATGATTAATGTACTGAAAATATTGATTGGATTTTTGATTCATAAAATACTTGATACTGTTTATTCTATGTGACGAATGTTGTTGTTTTGACTTTTTTCAGACGTACGCGCATGTCGATCAGGAGATGTTTTTGTGTTGTAACCTTGAATAAATAAGCGTGTTACCTGTAACACGTTGTATATGTGATGCAAGCATTATTCACCAATTTTGAAGTCATTCGACGTTGAAAACAATTGAGTAAACAGAAAGAAAAAAAGAAACCTGTGTGTGCTGTAATATTTAATACTTAACATTTGCTTTTCTTATATTCATTTCTTTTATTGTTACTGCTGGAGGAAGAATATACTCAATGGCAGCTACACAAAATGACATACAACGATTGATTGAATGTTGCATTTGTTGTGACTATCTTACCGACGTACGCGAAACTCCTTGTTGTCATCAGTTGTTTTGCCATGCATGCATTCTATCATGGCTGCAAACATCAACAAAAAATTGTCCACGATGTCGATCAACAGCACTCACAGAACATAATCTAACGAAAAATTACGTTATAGAACGTTTTGTTGACAATCTTGAATTTGATTGTCCACATAAATTGCAAGGTTGCCCAGCAAAAATACCACGATGTGATCTGCCAAAGCATAAACGATTATGTTCATATTCACCGGAAAAATTGGCTCGTAAAAATCAAGAAAAATTGGCAGAATTACAAGCTTTATTAAGAAAATATAAAGCTCCAAGAAGTCGTGTTACCGATAAAGCTTTGTTCGATTTGGCGATATTATTTCATGCCGAACATCAATATGCGCATGCAAGAGAATGTTTAACATTGATTAAGACTAAGAAAAAAGTACCAGAAATGGTAGTTCTTCAAGCACGCATCGAACGAGATGATGGCCATTATGATAAAGCTTTGGAATTATATACGCAAGCTTATGCTTCTGCATCATTGATTCCCGAACGTACTGAATTACTTTTAGACAAAGGCCACATATATATCAAAACAGCACAATATGGCCAAGCAAAAGATACTTTCAAACAGGCTCTGGATCTTTTAGAAGACGATGATCGTTCGCAAAAAAAAGCTGAAATATTGAATGCTTTTGGTCTTGTAGCAAAAAAATGTTCAGAAGTATGAATAATGATATTTTTGTTTTCTCTCTTCTACTTTCATACATATTTGTTTTATTTATAGTATGATCAAGCTATTTCAGCTTATAATGATGCACTTGAAATAGTTGATACAAATTCCGATGTTTGGTCTGAGATCATATCGAATCTAGCTGGTAAATAGCTTGAATGGTTCTTTTTCTTTATTGAATTATTTTCTGAACTTCTAGACATTCATCGCAAGAAGGCTAATTACAATGAAGCACGCGATCTCTATTTAAAATCTCTTAAACAGATGGAATCGATTTATGGGCAAAATCATCCATCTATTGCTGATATAATGAATAATCTAGGAATGTTATCTAAAAAAGAAGGCAAATATATTGAAGCATTAGATTATCTTAAACAAGCAATAAAAATTTCTAAACATTATTATGGTGACGAACATCCAAGTATTGGAATATATCTTACAAATATTGGTGATATTTATCGAAAAGTATAAAAACCCTATGAACTCATTTTCAATGTGTGTTTTTTTAAATTTTTAGCAGAGCGATTTTAAAACAGCTGAAGGAACTTATAAAGAAGCAATAACAGCACTAGAAAAAGCGTTCGGACCAAATCATATCGAAGTCGCTGAAGTTCTTAATTCTATGGGCTTAGTTTTAAAAAAACGAGCTGATTATGATGGTGCTCAAAGCCATTATGAACGTGCTATTCGTATTGTACACAGTACATTCGGTGAAGATCAAGAACATTACAAATTAGGTGTTTATTATAATAATCTAGCTGATGTATATCGTAAACGTAATCAATTCGATACTGCATTACAACTTTATGCAAGAGCGTTAACTTCTATTGAAAAAACACTGGGTCCTCAACATTCGGAAGCAGCTGAAATTTTACATAACATTGGACAAGTTCAACATCAATTAGGTTTGTTGTTAATTTGATAGTAAATTATATATTTACGATTTGTATTTTGTTTTTCGTTTTTAGGAAATTATAAAGAAGCGATCGATTATATAAATCGAGCTTTAGCTATTGTAAGAAAAGAGTTCGGTGATAAACATTATAAATATGGAATGTTTCTTAATTCTCTTGGTCTAACATATGCCATGATCGATGATTATACAACTGCCTATGAACATATCAAACAAGCCTTACAGATTCTTTTAACTGCGTTAGGAGGGAATCATGTTGAAGTCTGTGATGTTTATTCGAATCTCGGTGATGTTTGTATGAAGCTTGTTGCGGAGTCTGATCAACAGAAAACAAAAAATAAAAATCCCAATGAAAAACAATCAAAACTGGACGAAGCAAAAAAGTATTATACAGAAGCGCAACGTATCGCACAAGCAACATTCGGTGCTGAACATACTAAATCAAAGCAATTTCTTTCTCTTTTGTTTATTGTTGATAATTATAATTCATTGTAATCGAATCTCTCTTTATTTCTCTTGATAAATGATCTGTATTAAATAAAATTATTTTTTTTGCAAGTGAAATCAATTGAAAGAATTTCATGTTTACTACTTACGAAAAAATTTCATTCACGCGAATCATTGATGGATAATTATTCATGAATGATTTATATTAACGAATGCTTGATTAATTCCTCAGCAATGATTCGCACGTCTATGTACAAGTATTTATTTTTACCTTTTCTCGTTTACTATTATGAATTATTCATTTATATGAAATGACCCCTGGGAGAAAATCAATAATTTTTGAGAAAGATAACGAATAGCCGGCGGTAATGGATACACCATTGTTTAAAAACTATGAAGTGTCATGCGGCTTGTCCAAACCTAAAGATGTGACATTTTGACAAATTGTTTTGCAATTATCTCGAAAGGCATAAGAGCTAACAAGATCGTTCAAACATCATTCGGCGCAGCTCATCATAATCTATTTATGTTGCAAAAATGATTCAGTTTGACTGAACTCTCGTGTTTCTAGAAATGTTCTATCATCGCGTAACACTGTGACAAAAAGGACCAGTTTTCTCTAGGACTGCGTATAAAACTCTAATTTTTTGACAAATTATTTCTTCAAATGAAATGCGTATGGTACCAGTTTTGTAGGAAATTGAATGGGCTTTCAAGCAGTAAAAAATATTTTTTCTAAACTATTTTCGCTCAGATAAAAAATGCAAAAAACAAACGTAATGCTGTGATACCTTTCTTTTGGCGACCAAATTTGAAGTACTTTACATGCTTAAAAATATTTAATGTTTATATATATATTGATCACTGCCGTTCATATATCCTTCTGTAAAAAAAATCAAGTTGCTTCATTGAAATAGGAGCTCAATAATTGTACAGTAAGTTAGAAACTGTACACGAGCGTAGAAGTTGTCCTGAAGAATAAGAGTAAAAAATAAATAGACCAATTTGTAGAGAATCAAATTCTGCTTCGGATGGTATATTAGTCTGCATTTGTTTTTTAAATTTCTTGATTAGAAAATTGGAAATACGACTTTTTAAAACTTTAAAACGCTGTTTTCGATGCCAAAACTCGATTTTTTAAAGAAAAAATCCTAATTCGTCATCAGCGTAAAAAACTCTACCAGAAAAATACGCTTAGATCTGTTCATACAAAAAAACAAATCTAAAACTTGATCAGCGGAGTAGCGCGTTACGTGGACAAGCCGCATATATTTTTGTCAAATGATTATCGTCGCTATAATGCTTCTGGCATACAGAAATAACAATATCGTCTGATTGAAAGAGTATGGTGCCCTTTTCCTAACCCATGAAAAAAACAATAAGAAAAAATATGAAACTTAGCAGATCATTTGTGTTCTATATATACGCTACGATTCCATTTTACTGCATCATCACAGCATTCTAGATGATGAAACAGATATTTTTTTATTATATGTTTTAATATGTTTTGAGTGATTATTAGTTAAAATTAACATAAGAAGAATCTTCGATAAGAAAATAATCTAAATTGTTTTCCCCCGAGTCATTCAGAAAACCAAATTTTGTCGTTAATCAAACTTAAACATTGCCTAATAGCGCAACGCTTGCACTCCGATTAAATCACATCGAAATCTTATGATATATGCAAGGTGATATCCTGTTTCGAAAAGCACGTTCATAGATGCTGGACGATGATATCATTTCCTGTAGTTATTTGTATGACTTTGACAAATAGGAAATCTTATTTTCTTGAGTTCAATATGATAATAGATGATGTCATAGAAGCGTTTGCATCGAAAAGTAATTGAACCTTTATGTCGAACTTGATTCATTCAATTGATCAACTTGTTTTGAACTTAATTTAAAGGCCAAGATAAAGTTAACCGTTTTTTTCTCTATTTAAGGTTAAGTTGATTGACGCCCATGCTAAGACCTTTTGCTCTTCATGAGATATGCAGTTAGGAGTACAACAAGGATTTTCTTGACTCTAACAAATAAGAATCATTTTTTGGAATCTACTGAATGTTCACTACGGATTATTCTTTTTTAACATTCAATCAGAAAATGTTTTTTATTACAATCACCATTGCTAATCCTACTTTGTATCATTGCTTCGTTGTTCTTTTTGTTTGCTTCTTGATTTGCCCTGTCTGATACTATTTATCAATTATTTATAATCCTAATAAAAACTAAAATCCAATATACGTATAGTAATAAACTGTATCGAATTTGTCAATATTCTATAAAAAAAACACTTTTCTTTTGCTATGCTAACAGTAAATACTATTTTGTTGTCAACTTGCCTCTGAGTTTATATTTGTTCTATGATTTTATTAAAAATACATTAAATTACACGCGTGGTTTATAAAGCTTCATCTTCGTTGTAGACGTTTTTGAGATGAGACCCATGCTTTGAAGCCAATCTAAACGTATCTGAGGAACGGTTGTTGGTCGTCGATAGGGAGTTGTTATTGTTGTAGTATTCCAAAGTGGATAGTCGGTTTTCGGCATCGGTCGACGAATACTATTTGGAACAAATACTTTTAAAAAACAAGCCAGTAGTGAATACAATACGAAGATAATGACGCGCCAGATGTTCATTTTATTGAGACTATATGAGATGATTTGTAAGCGAAAAAGTGAAGGAAAAAAAAGCGAATGAAGGAGAATTTTGTACAACACACATACCAAGGTAGATACATGTAAACACATTTTTACCAACTTAATGTCAAGGTATCACGTGTTCAAATATATCTACATTTATGTATTGATTTAGAGTTCCTGTTTATGTCTTTCCGGTAAAGTCATTTTTATTTTCTCCCTATAGAATAGCTGTTTCAATTATTTAATGGGCACGTTTTTTTTAATTTTTTTCATACGAAAAAATTCAACAAATATAAAGTCTGTTTTTTATTCATCTTATTTTCAAAAATTGTCTTTTAGCAATAATTGAATTAAATTTATACCAATTATAATGCATGAAGTTGGTAGTAAGCGTCCAGCATGACCAGGAGATACACATATTGCGCGTGTTTGACCAGGTGAACCACGTGGTGGACAATTTTGAGGATACCAATCAGTGCAATAAACTGGCGTACACGAACTCGCTTCTGAGCAAAACCATAAAGTACGATAACCAATATTTTTAGGACTACAGTTTTGTGTTGTACAGCATTCACATCGACAATCCTTGCCAATGATTCGTTGTAAAATACATAATATAATAGTTAGAAAGTAGACAAGATGAATGAAGATACGCATGTTTATCGAAATTTTATATAATGAAACGACGCAGTCGATGAAATCGTAGTTATGTAGAAAGATATATATTTTAATTTGGCAATTTGGCGTAATTTTCTTAGCTTTATGTTTCGACTTACAATTCGATTTCTCTTTGAAGTTTCAAGGCAATTTTTAGTCTATGTTGAATGACAACGACAAACATGTTTTCGCATTACACTGAAGACAAAAGACTCAAAGAAATAATCATCATGGAGGAGTCTTAAACTATCACTAGATACGTGGGATAAAGTAAACTTAATATTTTTTTAGGCTAATAGACAAATACTAATGTTATAAATTAAAATAATCAATAGAAAGAAAATCATACTAAAATGCAATCGTATCTTGTAGTTTTAATCAAAAAGAAATTAAATTAAGTTCTGGTTGATTTAAAAGACATTGTTTTATTAATAATTCTGCTATGTACTATTTTAAATTTAATAACATTGAATCTTGTTGATTTTATCTTATCAGAAAAACAAATTAGATGAATCCAATATTTTATATTGAAATCGAAGGTTTGTTGAAGTAGTAATCTTTGATGTTTGACCTTCATTCTTCAGATTAAAAAAAAGAGAGAGAACGAGCTATACTATGTTAATTTGTAAATCTTTTTATTGGATTTTTCGTTCTACTGTCTTATGTACAAAGGAGAGAGCGAGACAATACAATCGAAGTCTATTTTACTTTCATCTCTTTTTTAGTGATAAAAAGTATGATTAGCAGTAAACGAGTAAATTCAGCTATCTTGGGTGAAACTTAAAGTAACGGACTCGTTCGACATTGATTCAAAGCTTATTATGTTTAATGCTGTTATATTATTTTAAAGTTATTGTTTCACAGGATCGAGCCATCGCACTCAATAGTGAATGTTTCATAAGAACTATTGTAATTCTTTCTCTGGTAGTACAGCTTTTAACTATCAAAATAAAAGGCGAATCATTGATCAGTAAATCCTGGTAGTCAGATGATCCATACACTCACAGAGTCACATCCACTGTGAATCATGCTAATCAACTAAGCATTTCGTTTGATCGCATGAGCAACGAAAACATGAATATGTTTAAATGTATATCAAGGTTCTTCTCCAATGAACATGATTGTTCAATTGCAATTTATCAACAAGCTAAATCATTCGCCCGTTTTGCAGTTTTTAATGTAACTTATTTATCATTTCATGAAATCTATTTTACGGGTCTTCATTCAACAACTTCAGCACACAATAAATAACTATTCCAAATAATTGATTCAGATCACTTTCCAAAATCAATTGATATGTTGAAGAATTAGAATCGTCATCAGAAGAATTAAAACAATCGTGTTGAAAAATACATCTTTTCAAAGAAATTATCAAAGATTTATTTTTGATCCTCGTTGGTTCGATAGGGAACCTTTTTATCAGTGTTCATTTGCCATGTCTCATATTAAGTTGCATATTAAATATACTCATGAAAATGCATTTGCCACCGCTAATAGTTTTGGCGGGGCCAAATTTATTGACATAATCATATATAGTACACTCTGATTATAAGACTGACTGAATGGATAGTTCTGAAATAAAATGAAATACAAAGTTTCACACATGTCTGTTTAAGAGAGATATCCCATGAAGGTTGATCTTTTTATATGATCGTTGACACTTCGAATACACCATCATATATGTGACTGCCAGTTAACACTTGTCCACTACACCATCGTATCATTTTTTCCACGCTCATCAATGCTTCCATCAGCCAAGGTAGATGTTCGCTCGATGCTGATGCTCCAAAAAGACTAATCCACCATCGATAGATGCCCATCACCCGATGAGCTAAAGCATGATTGCTCACTGTAGCGTAGTTCGAAGCGAGCACTCCGTTGACGACAATGGTGCCTGATTTAGTAAGTGGAGCATAGAATCCTTGTTGTTTCGTCAGCTTAACTTTGATAACTTCACCGGGGAGGATTTGGTCGTTGTGAAGCATTTGTACTCGATCGCCCACACGAAACTTACCGGCGAAACGAGCGTCACCAGAATCGAAGTCAAATATAAGATGGTTGCAAGAGACAAGAAGCGTAGAGGTCAAGTTGGACCCGGCCGATTGTACTTCAATTGCAAGAAACTCAAAGAGATCTTCACGCTTCGCATGAATGAAACCGATGATCGGCTCGTAGGCATTGTCTTTATTGACAAGTACTCGATCACCAATGGTGGCAGCTGACAGTGCCTTGAAGCTTCCATCTTCGAGAATCAGTTGGCTTGAGCCAGGAAAGCACTTCAGTGATGGTGGTGCAGTGCTACAAGTGTATTTCGTGCAAACATTCCCCGAAAATGAGTCACAAGTACAAGATGTCTCATAATTTAAGCTACCGTTGACACCAATGTCATTAATGCTTATTAAAGCAATGAGAACAAGAAATGATATTAGGGTCGACATTTGATTGACAATTATATTACGCATATTATTCGTCGTCTGATGATGAATTTGGAGGTCGTCAGTGAGTTAAATGTGTCTTGAAATGTAAATGCATTTTGTAGTTATGGCGAGAAAAGACATAAATGTTACGGATGAAAATTTTCTATTATACAATTAATCAAATTCCACATAGTAGAACTGACTACCGGTTGCTATTCAAAAAGGGATGGATGTGGGCGATCAAGAAAATTGAAAATCAAGAGTGATTACGCACTTATCAAAATGAATATTGTCTACAGCTAAGATGGTAGCTGCCACCCTGTTGGCTCAATTAACTATATTGATTCACATAGATCTATGATCAATATTTCAGAATATTTCCTACTTTGGTGATTATCTTAATCGGTGTCCGCTCAGGTAAATGCTGCGTAACACTATTTTCATATTGAAAATTACTCGAGACGATTTACTGATGAAAGCAATGCTATTTGATTTTTCACTATCGTCGATGGTGAAGTGTTCGATTCATAGAGTCTTCCTCAGATCATTGTTACTTTACCGGTAACGGCAGTAATAGGCGAGCGCATTTCCCCCATAAATCGAACTCTTCAAATCATGTCTGATATCGACTATGACGAAAAATCTACTGTGCAGCCCATCTACAATGCACCGGCCAAACATTTGGGTGTTTCCATTTTGATATTATCAAAGATGCGACGTAGGTAATGTTAAAGCAATATTTCAGGCTCGTATTCAAAAGAAATACTGCTATAAACTATTACAATAAGGTTTAATAAAGAACTGTAACTACGACGCATTCGGAAAAAAATGGTTTGCAATATACTCTAAAAGATACTTTCGATCACTACGCAAGTTCTTATAAATTCGCCATTTTCTACCGAAGAACGTTAATTGCTTTTCTAGTTAAAGAGAAAATCGTCCCATTCAATTTGATTTATATATAGTGAAATGGTTTACAATCAAATTTGTCGCATAGACTCATTATGTTTTTCGAAACGCATATGTAGGATACAGTTATTTGTAGAAGCGAAAGACGATGAATAGCTGTCTAATTCGAGTTCGAATATAAATGGAGAAAAGAAAAAGTTAAACTAAAACTAAATCTAGGAATAGATTTAGTTTTAGTTTAAGTTTCCCATATATGCGACATATGAATGCATATATACTCCTACAAACACACTCACACCCAAAGGTATATAGCTCAAGCACCACCCTGGGTACTCGCACCAACATTTGAGCACTCCTCCGTGGTACTCATCACCCACAAACACATTTGAAGTACTCGGGTACCCTCGCACCCCTTCTTGATAGCCATCCTATCCGCCCCCTCACTCGCACGGCCACCCACATCCACTTCATCTTAAACTAAATCTAAAATGAAAACTAAATCGATTTCTATCACTTATTTTAGAGTTGATACCATGCAGTTGGGTGTCCATTTGTATTCGAATTCGAACTAGGAATCTCATGACTAATTCAGAAACAATCGATAATATAGATAACTGAATGAATCTTAGAGTCTCTGAATCGTTCAGCAAAAATTGTAAATATATCCCTGCTAATCTAAGATGACTGTCATTTGGCCAAGCCACTCATGACATAGGTGCTCACCGGGACATTGAATACTAAATACAAAACTGGATTGCACGTATCTTATTCATACTTCTTATATAGCTAGTGTCCTGTAGTCTATGCCAACTGCGCTAATGCCTTCTATTTATACTACGATCAAATTAAAGTCTAAAGAGCCGTCAACTAATTAGTAACACAATATGTTTAACTACCGATCTGAAATGATGTGGGCTATCACAAGACTGTACTATTGATTCTGGCGAAACGAATGTCACCCACCACGTTAATGCTGCCTTTCTCTCTCTAATTCCTTGCTTAAAGGAGAGCGATAACACATTTTCAAAAGTATACATCGTAACATATTATGATTTGTCACAACACTAGAAAAAATTGCAGAATAATAAACGGAAAACCGTTTTCGATCAGACATAAAACTGAAAAAGGGTTTATCAATTTGCAATGAAACATAAACTTGTTTTCGGCTTTGACGTAGATAATAAATCTTTTTCTGTTTATGATATGAGAAAAGGATTTATCAGATACTTCAAAAATGGAAAAAGGGGTTTCTGTTCCATTTTAAAGCCATAAATCTTTTTTTTACAGTGACGAGCGCATTGCTTATTCTTGAGAAAAGAATGTCGTCCATCACATCAGCTCTACTCTTGTGTCTTTACTTCCTTGCTTGAAACAGTCACAGTGAATTGGTAAATGATGAACTTTACTTGGTGATCTACAATTTTTTAACAGGGTACACTAGTGTTTGGAGCTGTTCGGTTTCATCAATATCGTTTACAACATGTTTTTTATATGTAATAAGCAATAAAGGTGGTATCTTTCAGTTAAGCTTCAAATTTTCATATATCCTCTATAAAGATAAATTTGAACTGCACGACTTCAACTATTTTTCGTCTCAATTCCACCAGTGGTTAGGATGTCGAAATCGTTTCAAACAGTAAAAGACAAAATATCATAAAATACTCTATCATTACAAAAGTTATCACAATTAAAAAGTTAAATATCAAATAGCGATTCCGTTCACTCTTGTTTACCTTCAGGCGGGATGAATCCATAACTTTCAGACAGGCTGAAATATACGACTTTTCTTGTTAATTACCTTTAGCAATCATTTTGTGTTAGACCATGATGAAACTGCTACGAATAGCCAGCAAACAATAGTCTACATTTCGGCAAAAGTCACAGTTCAAACTGTTCAATCCTAGTGAAGATACTTAAATAAAATTATTTTCTTCACATGTACAACTACTTATAAGCGTTCCTATCTATCATTGATATTCTATGACCTGCATACTGCTAGCGAATTATGTGCCTTAACCGTTGCCACTTGCAAGACTTAGATAGAGAAGAGCTCTTATTTCCTATTATTGTTTTTGAAAGTGCGTCCCACTCTTTTAAAAAAAAAACAAGTGGTTGCCAATTCTACTCTGTTAGATTTCATTAATTGTATAATAGCAAATTTCACTTTGAAGACATTTAAATTTGCTTCATCACCATAACTACATAATGTATTTGTATTTCAAGACACATTTAAGTCGCTAGCGTCCTCCAAACTCACCGTCATACAACTAATAATACGCGTACTATAATTGCCAATCAAATGTCGTTACCGCTGATGCAGATGCTACAGACGCTTATCGTTCTTTCGATTAATGTACACGAAGAAAGTCGTGCTAATAACCGTTTCGGAATATCTATGATAAAACGTTTTGATTCGACTTGTGTCTGTCACGAAGTTTCCGTGAGTGATTGCATGCAATACACATGTACAACAGCAGCACGAGTTAGC
>CAJNYU010003975.1:0-14392 GCA_905331475.1 Rotaria socialis | reverse complement strand
AACGATCGATTACTTTATCGTCACTTTAAAATTCATTATCTATCTGTTGAATTTATAAAATGAAAAAGAAATGGATAGTGTGTTGACAGACAATAAAACTTTTCGTTTTGTAAAGGAATTTCGAAAAAAATTTATATAAATCAATTTAAAACTATACCATGAACATTAGTTTGATATATGAAGTTGAATAGTTAGACAGAGAAATTTAGTAAGAATAACTCATACAAGTAAAAACATCAGACAACTAAGCATTTTTAATGAATACGAATCGTTCATTATGTTAACTGATACAGTTGAATTACAACTCACATAAACATTTATAAATGGCAAGTGCTGAGCTTATTCAAGCGTGCTGTTTTCCTACTTCACATAACTAGCTTTCTGCCTATTTATAATTTAAATAGATACTTTTATTTGTTTTTGAGTTAACATAGAAATATAATCAGACTATATTTTATTTAAAAAGAATTGTATTTCGTTCGAAAATATCAAAGACCTTCATTAGATGACACAATTATCATATTGATGACACAAAACAAAAAAAGATTTCATATTGAACATTTCTGTAGAAATATGAAATTAACGATATATTTTGCAGTTTCGTACATCGCTAAACAGAACAGTAATTTTATTTTGTTGCTGATTTTTCCTTCTTTTCTTGTAAATCATCTAGAACTAATCGATTCTGCTTCAATGTCAAACATCATTAATAAGCAGGTTTTTAACATATATATATTTGTGTTTTTGCAATGAATCTGAGACAGATTTATTGAGAATTAGGATGGATTTTCTTGTAAAGAATGTTTTAGTAGAAAGACATGTTTCTTGGATCTTTTTTCACTTTGAATAGTTGAATTCTGTTGAAGTTTTCTAACTTTTGGAGAATCTACTTCAATTTCGATTAAGATCTGTATGAAATGAGCTGCTCTTACATTTTCTCTTCTAGTTAATATTCCTACTAATGCCACAGAATAATTTTTCTACACTGTAAACTAGAAAATAATTTATAGAGTAAAATAAAAAGTGTTCTATAAAGAAGAAAATCATTAATAAGAAAAATATGAAAGTATATAGGAATATACCCCTTTAGGGTCTAATTAAGAGAACAAAAAAATGCAATAAAAAATAATTAATTTCAAGATTGAAAAATTTTTTCTTCATAGGGAAAGAAGCAAAATCTGATACTCAAGTTTAAAGATAAAAATACTACGTAATAATAGTCGATAATATTTCTGTGTCAAGAAGTACGTCACTCATGAAGGACTAGATTTAATAGATGGTTATAGAAACCGTTGGATCTTCACTTAGAAATCATAGAGCCAATAAACATATCACAGTGGCGTAATTAAGTTTACATTATACTAATAGTATACATCCTTGTGTATATGACATTAGCACATAGTCGCGTACTGAACAGTACGTAATCTTTCTCTCTCTCTTTCTCTATTATATAGGCTCACGATATATTGGAAAAATAGGGCAGTACTATAAGTCAGAGAGTAGTTAAAATTTGAGTTGTTCGAAGAAATAGTTTATTAGAATGTAAATAGTTAGACTTGATTTGTATTGAGAAATATACACCCTATTATTAGCCGCGCGATATTGCTATCTTGTTTTATTGTAAATTCATTGTTGAATAAATTATTACAAGTTGGTATTGTCGAAACATTCCTGCTTGTTTTTAAATAATAATAAAAAGATTTATTTTACATTTCGATGAGTTCGGCAAATTATTTATGCCAATAAAATGATTAGAAAATCGACTCAATTTTCATTAGTATTCTTGGTTGTGTACTACTTACAAGAGTTTCGATTAATTATCTCGATACACCCACACCCTCAAGATATGCTCTTTGCATGTCATTTTTTTATCGTTTAATATGTTCTACTTTCACAAAAGGGAAAATAGATAGAGTTCATCACTTGAAATTCCGATTGAATGACTCTTTCATGTCTGCTTGGGTTAACTAGATTTAATTATTTTAAGTTTGATTTTCTACAAAAATATAGAATTTAAATACGTTTAAGAGAGAGAGAGAACGATATGCTATATGTGTGNTCGGAGGTAACGGATATGGGGGTGCCACTAATCAACTCAGCTATCCTGATAGTCTCTTCGTTGATGATGATCAAACAGTGGTTATTGCTGACTACGGGAATCATCGTATCATGCAATGGAAGAACGGTGATGCAACGAATTGACAAGTTGTTGCTGGCGGCAAAGGCCGAGGAAATGGATTACATCAATTGAGTTATCCAACTGATGTATTAATTGACAAAGAGACGGATAGTCTCATTATTTGTGATCGGGGGAATGAACGACTTGTACGATGGTCTCGTCGTAGTGGTACAACACAAGGAGAATTACTCATCGGCAACATCGACTGTTGGGGATTAGCAATGGATGAGCAGAGATACCTCTACGTTTCTAACCGCAGAAAACATGAAGTAAGAGGATATCAATTGGGTGAGAAGAATGGCACTCTCGTAGCTGGTGGTAATGGTGAAGGTAATGGGCTCAGTCAACTCAACGTGCCGACATATCTCTTTGTCGATCGAGATCATTCAGTGTACGTATCAGACAGCTCCAATCATCGTGTAATGAAATGGAATAAAGGCGCAAAAGAAGGTATTGTGGTTGCTGGAGAACAAGGCAGCGGGAGTGCTCTGACACAATTACAGTATCCTGAAGGAATCTTCGTTGATACGTTGGGAACACTCTATGTAGCAGATCAGGTGAATCACCGTGTAATGCGTTGGACTCAAGGAAACAAGAGACAAGGCACTGTAATTGTGGGTGGAAATGGTCATGGAAAAGGAGTAAATCAGTTGCAGTACCCCTATGGTTTGTCTTTCGATCGACATGATAATCTCTATGTCGCCGATGCAGGTAATAATCGTGTTCAACGATTTTCTATCGAATAAGACTGTGAATTGTTTTTTCTTTGTTCGTTTTTTTTTCTATACTTTGAAATAAATGAACAAGAAAAAGAAATTTTCTTTTACTCTTTCGCTTCAAAGAAAAGAAAAAAGCTGAAATATAAGATTACGTCATATATTTGTTGTCTTCTTCTTTGATTTATTTGTTAAGTGAAAAGAAACGAATTGATTGGAATGAAAATTTTGCTTTTTTTGCTTACCACTTAATAGTTGCTCGCGCGACCAAGAACTACCTTGGTGGTGCCATAGAGAGCCGAGGCTCTTCACGTACAGACATAAATCTAACGTGTATAGAACATACAATAGATAGATCTATATAGCGGCCTGTACGTGTTATGGGCATCAAGGTAGGCTTGACCAGTTTCACGCTGATGTATGGAAGGCCTCCGTAGGACGTATTAAATATATAAAAGAATACTTTTATATAACTAAAATAGAATAGAAAAATAAAATGTTACCTAAAATGAAAATATAAAAAGAATTATTATCATTATATAAAATTCAAATAATAATAAACAAATGGGGTAAAAAGCTGAGACAACGAAAAAAAATTCAAAAAATAAAACTATTACTTATCTGTGATATTGATAATGGTAAATATGAATACAAGTTAAAATAGTGAAAAAATAAAAAATAAAAATATATATATAGTACTATAATATAAGAAGAAGAAGAAGAAAGAAAGGACGAATGATACTTTACGTTGAATTATGTTCAACATCATATTATAATAAATGACTGAACGAGATTGATTTCCAGGTCGACTAATCCGACAACGAATTCTATCAGATTCTAAAACATCCTACTAACCGAGGAAATCCAGTTGGATTCTGGGTTTCGGAACTATTGACGGATCCAATGGAAGAATTTTAAAAATATCAAAATTCTATTTAGTGCAAAAGAGTGTTTTAGAAGTTGAGTATAGCAGATTTTTTTTGGCGCATCGGATCCCAGAGTAGGATACGATCGGATAGTATCGGATTCCGAACTTCGACCCGAAACCTGGAATCCGACGGAATCTGTTGGTTCTTGTCGGTTTTCATGTAAGATCCGATGCAATCCACTTTCAGATCCGATTGGATCCGATTGTAATTAGGAATGAACGACCTGGGTTGTTGTATGTAACTTGTAAGATTTATTAGCATACACGGTTTAATACGATCATCTTCTCAAACTTTCCCAGGGCAAACAATCAGATGTTAAGATCTGATAAAATTCAGCATCTGATCTTATATGATCTTGCACGATCATACGAACATCATACAAAAAATCGTAGTTCCTGAGATCTTATATTAGGTTGAGCAAGCAGATTCTTCAAAGATCGTAGTAATGTGTAAGATCTTTCAAGAATCTGATTGTGCGAATTGATCTCAGATCTCAGGAACTACGATTTTTTGTCAGATTCTTATAAGATTTCACCCATATTCCAAGGTCTTGTATGTGCTTCATAAGATCTTGTGTCCGATTTTTCGACCTGGGAATGTTATATTAACAATGAAAAGTATGATTTCAGCATCAAATCATTGTCAAGAAATGGTAATCTTTTTTTTACAAGAATGGCTTGAAGCAACTATAGTTCATAACTATTAGGGATGTAACAATACCATTTGGAGACACCTAAAGGTGGCCAATTTTCATAATGAAGATCTACCAATACCAAACCAATACTTTGTGTCACTTATAACCAGCGAACTTAGCTCTACCTAATAGAAGAATAAAAAATACCAATACCAACAGAAAATATCCCCAATATTGGTGAGTATGGGTGAAAATTACCGTTTTTTTTACTAATACTTACCAATACCGGGGATATTTTCTGTTGGTATTGGTATTTTTTATTCTTCTATTAGGTAGAGCTAAGTTAGCTGGTTATAAGTGACACAAAGTATTGGTTGGTATTGGTAGATCTTCATTATGAAAATTGACCATCTTTAGGTGTCTCCAAATGGTATTGTTACATCCCTAATAACTATATATTATTCAAATTCATCGTGTTACTTCGTATATGCACTAACAACAATTATTGACGATGAAGATGAAGCTATTCTGATTAGAAAATAAAATGATTTATTTCTTTTATATTTATTTTTCTAGATATATTTTACATGTATACAAAAATTGCTCAATA
The DNA here is from genome assembly GCA_905331475.1 of Rotaria socialis. Taxonomy (NCBI): domain Eukaryota; kingdom Metazoa; phylum Rotifera; class Eurotatoria; order Philodinida; family Philodinidae; genus Rotaria; species Rotaria socialis. The sequence continues at coordinate 9,324 of CAJNYU010003975.1, read as the reverse complement.
TTTATGACTTATTTTTCAATTAAATTTTGATATGATTAATGAAGAATTTTTCTTCATAAAATTTCTTTTAGGATGATGTATTCATTGCATTGTGAGCATTGATTGTTCATGCTCAAAAAGTAAATTTATGTATGATGTTTAGTATTTCAAGGGAAAAGTCACTCTTCAAAGTAACAATGTCTTACTGGCTCTATTCGATATCAAAAATCAACAACGGAACAAAGAAAATCTGTTATGGTATCATACTTTGTCAAATATATGATTCAATTATTAACAGACGATTAAATATTCTAATAGATGAGTCATTTCTACGCGTAGAAGTAGAAGTAGAAACTAAGGAACATTCAGTTTTTATATTTAAAAAGAAACAGCAAAGAACAAGTAATGAAAAAGATGAAATAATTCAGGATAAAAATCTGAAAGTTACATTTTGTGCGATCATCTTCTTTTTATTAAATAACAACAATCATTTGATCAACTTGAATTAAAGATGACAAATTGTGATACTCACTCAGTCTCAAATGAAATAATTCTATTGGGATAATATTCGTAATCTAAATAAAAAATATGATAAAAATCTCATATAATTATCGAAGGAATAATTCGTTTTGGGTGTGGGTGTGGGTGTGGGCAAGGAAAGTAAAGTACCTCCATCCACACCCACACCCGTTTCTCTCGAATTGATTTCGTTGAATGAAAAAAACAAGACATTTCATTTCTATACAATATGCACACAAATACACCGGGCAGATTTACATCTAGATGCATGACATGTATGATGAGAGTTTTAGATCGTGTATCATGAGCATCAAGATAATACTTGACCGAGCTTCGAGGATAAAACAGATGTGAAGTCTTCTTTTTCGTAGTAGTATCTATCAATCACTAGAAAACTAGCTGAATTATTTTCCTATGCGTGTATAAGAGTATTAAATTGATTCTCTATCTGAAAAAATCGTAAATGCATTCAAGTAAACATAGAAAGCAACTAAATTAATTCGTATGGTTTAAAAACATTTAAGATTTTAGAGCCAATAGTTTGTTCGATTTATCAAAAATCATTAAGTACGTAGTATCTTGAAGCTTTTAATTTTGTTTATAAATAAATAGCACATGTAGAATATCTGTAAACGATACTCTTTTACAATACATTGGCAGAACTGATAGTATGTATCAAAGTTTAATCATTAGAAACCTCTAGAGAATAACATCGATTGTTGGAATAGGTGGGATTGTGCATCTCATAAGTAATAGTATATAACGGAAATATTTATCTCGTATTTTCTTTTGTTGTTGATATGAATGTATCTGGCAGTAAACTAGCGTCTAATATTGAGGAGTATTCATTTATCTTTTGAACAGAAAAAAGTCATCCTTCAGACTGGTATCATATTGGTTCTACAATAATATTTCTATTGCGATGGGTATTCATCAATATATTAAAATAGAAAATTAGAAACACGGGAAAATATCAACGAATGCGACGTCCTATTTACTTTATTATTTTGTGAGACATTCGCAAGCTGTTGGGCTCCATAGTTGTCGATGAATCAAAGAAAATCATGAGTAAATGCAAATCATCAAATACCAGTATAGACTTTTTAACGTTGCTTTACAGATAAAAATACTTTTGACTCTGTAGAAGAAGTCATTACTTTTTGTCGAAAACAATTTGTATCGCTATTTCATCTTATTCTCAATTCTTGCGAAAAGTCGACTCGTGCTTCGCATCGCATTTTGTATTCGGGTGAAACTCGAATACCATCTAGTATGAATTTGTTTTCGTAGTAGTATATCCATCAGACTGGTGCTTTCAGGCACATATAAATTCGGATCAAACACTTGCAAATAATTATGAAAGTGAAGAATTCAACGGAGCAAGGATACGTGATACAAAGAACATGTGTTTCAATAATGCTCATTATTGAAATTATTGAAGAAAATATTTCGATCAGTAAAGTGATCTCTGACTACTTCTAGTGCAAGATCATACATAGCATGTTTGACAGTTTTTGATTTTATGAAACATTTGTAGAGAAAATCGATGAAATCAACCATTAGAAATTGTCATTAAGAATTTCATTAGTTTAACTATTCAGTTGATGAAATAAATATTCCATGTATTTATAGTATCAATGAGAAAAGGAAATAAATCTATTGCTAATTTTTTCTTTACATGCGATGACTCTATTATCTTATAATGATAATCATATCTATGATAAGTATCAGTTGTTTATTGACTGTGAGTTGACCAATTTACAACTATTTCCGACTGAATTTGAAGCTCATGCTACTAAACCAATTATGAATCTTGAGTTTTATGGTTTTTGCTTCTGATTAATTTCATCTCCGTAACCCTTATACTAAATAAAAACAAAAAATAGCAATCGTTCGTGTTTAATTTTATGTAATCTTCATACGATATTCAGTTCGAACTGACATTATTCACGGGAATAACAACTCGTATATCACGAGATCAATTAATCCTACAGTTAGATTTCAATTTGGTTTGACATTGCGACTTACTGCAGTTGTTTTATTGTAGTTATATAATAAATTTTCCACCAGTGATTATGCCTACGAGATTATCTTATATTGGTAGAGAAGAATTCAAAAATTACTTACGTGAAAACACACGTATCTTTCAACCGAATATGTGGTAGAGAGAATATTTGAACGATTTTAAGCATAAGCCGATTCAAGAAAAGATTTGGAGATTGATTTTTAATCGAACTTTTATAGGGCATCAGTCCGATTAAGCTGAAAACGTTTGTGAATCCAAACACCATACTATTCAGTAAACTTTAATAATTTCTACTCCAACAATTCAGTCCTTAATTTTCTTTTCAATTTTCTCTGCCGGTGATACGTACAATTTCGTCCGAATTGTCTGATGTAGATAGACTTAACTGAGATATACAATGTAAAATAAGAATAAACTTGTGATGCATAGATGCAAATTCGAAATGGATCCATCTTTAATGCATTAAATGTCTTTTTTCTCAACACCATACATTCTCCAACTCCAAAAAAAAATTAAATTTAAGCCATTAAATTTCTATTGGATGATACGAATTCAATCACAACGAACACGTAACTAGCGCCATGCTTAAAATTAATTGGTGAGGTAAATAGGCGACATCTCTTCATTTTGGAGGTTCGCCTTTATTTACTATTGGTATTCAATATTTCAGACATGAAAAGGTAAATAAACAAAACATGCACCTTGCCTTTTTTTGCCTATTAAGTTCTTCTAGACTTATATTCAAGTTAGAATTGTTCGTTTGAACTGATTTCAATGAAATATTGTGAAAGATTTTAATAGATAACATCATCATTGAATAGAACTATTCTTGTCTACGTGTATTTTCTAGTTGATATTGAACGATACATTGAAAAGGTTGTATCAGATGTCGCAGGCGAACAACCGGGGTGGCGGCAACAAGCGGTCGCGGATATCCTCTTCAGGCGCCTATCGTCAGCGTGAGAACCAGTCGTCATCGACGTCGACAAATGTCGCTCAAACACAATCAGGTTTGCTAATCGATAATGAAACTGAACTATCATCGGAAATAATCAAAGAACAATTGAACAGTGTCGATGATATCATAACACAACCGATTATTGAAGTACCGACGAAACGTTTATTACATTTAAAAGAACTCGGTGGAAATCTATTTGTTTCATCGTCAACCAAAATCTATTCCAAAGTATTACAGAAATTATTCGATCGTGTTCTATTTACGAAATCCTTAAATAATGATGTTAATACAGCACCATCAGATTTACGTGTATTCGAACGTGTACTTGCACGTTCAGATGATAACGATGCTTATTCAACATGTACATCATTGGTACAGCCAATGTCAGCAACTATACTTGTACTGGGTTCAACATCTTGTGAACATGCGTTCGCATGGAAATTATCACAACGACGAAATTTTAAAACTTTAATATCTCCAGGTAATAGTGGTTCAACAACTGATCAACCAAATGGAACAATATCGACAATATTTCAAACTGAAAAAGATATACTAGATTTTGTCGATGCAAAACAAATTGATCTTGTTATTTCCTTGAATAAAACATTTTATTTCGAAGAACTCGAAGCACGTTTATGTGAACGTGGATTACATTATTTAGGCTGTTCAGTTGATACTTTAGCATTAAGTGATAATCAATTGAATGCAAAACAATTTATGACTAAACATAAAATTCCCACATTAGAATGGACACATTGTTTAAATGAACAGGACGCTGAAAATTATTTAAATAAGTAATTATAGATTATTAATGAAATTTTTTTTTTCAAGGAAGGGACATCTTTTTTCTCGTCCTTAGACATCCGAATCAACATCAATGGATTGTTCGTGCAACGACTGGCAATGGTTTAATTAATTGTAGAAATCGAGAAGAGGCTCTACAAACTGTTAAGGCAGTGTTTGAAGTAAAAACAATACATATGAATATAGGAGAGATTATGTTGATTCAACCTGTAATTTTTGTTTTTTAGGATCATATACTTGGTAAACTAAATCAATCGATCATTCTTGAACATGGTTATTCTCTTGATGATAATCAAATATGTGTTTTATATATTGTAAGCGATGGTGACGGTGATTATAGTCAGTTACCAATCATACAATCGGATCCGTTACGTATGGGCGCCTATGGTCCATGTCCTTATGTAACAGCAAAACAATTATCCTATATTCGTCGTCGTATTGTTGAACGAACGCTTCGCTGTTCACCAACAATTCGTCATTTATTTGGTTTTCGTTTACTTCTTCAAGGACCGAATTTCAATCAAGTTTGTCTACTTGATTATCTATCCACATTTGAAGAACCAGAAGCGGAAATACTTTTATCATTATGTGAACCCGATGTATTTCTTCAATATGCACTGGATTTACCATCAGTCCCTATTCTATCATTGACAAGTAAAAAACGACGCGTCCATTGTGTTAATACAACAATATCGTCAACGAAAAATTCATTAACAATTCCAAATAAAATTTTATTAACAGCAACAAAAAATAATAAAGTTAAAATATTTCATAATCAAATAGATGTTAATGTAAATAATAATGGTTCAGGAGAAACAACAGTTCTAACGACGAGTGGTGAAAGAATTTTCAATGTACTTGGCTATGGTTCAACATTGCAAGAAGCACAAATACAATCAGTACTTGCCTCTGAATATATTAAACAACACGCAAATATTGATAAACTTTTATTCAAATCCGATATCGGTGCTGACGCCATTGAATGGTAAGAATAGGAAGAGTTTTTCGAATTTCATAAAACGAATCAGTAGCCGTTCACTTTAAACTATATATGTATATATATATTTCAGGTATAAAACTCATGCTGATCGTCATCATTTATCAACTAGTAGTTTAACCAATGGTAAAAAGAAGAAAAAACCAATAACAACAGTAGGACATAAGGGTAACCGGGGTTTTACCGCTCGCCGTCGTAATACGAAAGATGCGGAACAAGGTGATGAAAATAAACAAATGGAAACATCTGATGATGATGAAAATGAACCAATGGATTTTGAACGTGCATTTGGCTCAGTATCGGATGTACCAAAATTAGAACATATGGACATTCATCAAAATAATGGAGATTTCAACGATTTTAACATCCGCGAAGGTGAATTCTATTTTGATCTGCCTGCTAAAATTGATTTGAAAATGTATCAACAACCTGTGCTTATTTCATCAACAATAAATTTAAATCCATTAGCTGCTGTAAGAAATCTTCAGTTTATTTCATTCGCGAGTTAATTTTTTCCACTTTTAGCTATTTAATTTGAATGATGGAGATATGAATGATAGTCAAACTGTATTCGAATACCTTGGTCACGAATTAACTGTTCGTTGTGCTAATGATCTTATCTGTGCTCGTACACTTTATGTTCAATGTTGTTCATTACCCGCCTCATCTCGTCGTTCGATGCAACGTTTTTATCAAGGCATCGAACAAGCATGTCAACAACTTGATTGTACACTTCTTAAAACAACGACAACAACATCATCATCATCATTATTTAGTTCTTTATGCACAGGTTTATGTGATCGAGATTTAATTATACTGAATAATACAAATCACCCTGTTATCAATGAAAACGATTTATTAATTGCACTTCGGTGTAGTTCGAGCACAGTCAATACACAAGGTTATATACAATTAAAGGATTTATTTCAAAAGAAAAATATTCATTTAAACGATACGGTACCATTTCGAACCGTTGATGGCGAAGAAGAATCATTTTTTTCATTATTACTTCAAAAATCAGCAATATTAGCTTTATCACTATCGAAAACGATTGATGAACTTATTAAAAATCGTACAATTAAAGCTATCAGATATGTCAAAGGTAACTAATTCGAATCATAAGCCCAGGATATTTTGCTAAATTTGAATTCCACGACTTACATAACCCCCAATTGACTTATTAGTGTATCTTTCATGTATTCGAAATTCTATGATCTCAATTTAGATATTGGTCTTGCTCGTATGATTGAATCGTTTCTTGGTTCGCTATCATCAACTTTAAATGTTGAATTAAATGGGCAACAGTGGCCTGTAATGCCACCGCTTTTTACTTGGATTTATCAACATGTAAAAATAAAGCTTCTTGTTGTTTTCTATAGAATATTTGCTTTTTGTGTTCTAGAGTGGTTTTAGTCAAGATGAAATGTTTGAATATTTCAATTGTGGTGTCGATTATTTGCTTCTTGTTGATCATACAAAAACAAGTGTTGATGATATTCTTCGTCAATTAACAGAAACACATACGTCAAGTTATTATCTTGGAACATTTATATCAACAAGTAAGCAGGATTTTATTTTTGTCAAATGCAAAAAACAACACTAACATTCGAATTTTAAAGATACAAGTCCAGTACGTAAACCAATACGTTTACCACAGCAACCTATCGTAACATCACCACGACCACGTACTATTCAATTGAAGAATATTTCTTTTAAATACCCAAAACCCTACCAAGCAGCTGCCGCTCTTACAAGTATTACATTACCAATGGTCATCAAAGATCGTATGAAACAACCTATTGCCAATGATAAAACACGTTGTGCTGTACTTATTTCAACTAATGGTAAAAAAAAACAAGGAAGTTATTTTTATCTATCTATGAATATATACGGTCCCTTTAGATACATCTCTACTATCACTGCTTGCGTATAGTACATCAACTCTTGAATGTGCATTCGAAATTGTTCTTGTTCTTTCAACATTGGCTAGCCTATCGGATATAGCGCGTGTTAATGAATTATACCCATCGGTGGTTACTAAAGTTATTCAACCTAAAAAATATGCTGCACGTCATTACGATCTAGTACGCGAATTGTATATGTGTATACAAAACTAAAATTTATTTCGTTTCTAGGATCAAAAAGTTGATGATGAATTACAATTACATGGTTGTGAACTAGTTATACTCGATCGTTATGCATGCCGTTTATCGCCGACATTTATTATGACATGGCGTGGTCGTATACTCAGTATTTATTCATCATTATTACCAGCATTTCGTCATAGTAGTTCACCAATTCGAGATGCATTACAAGCTGGTGTTCGTATAACTGGTGTTACTGTTCAGTTTATTGGCGAATCCGATACTGATAATGATGGACCTATTATCGCACAAGAAAGTATTTCAGTATCGCCAATAGAAACGGAAAATCAATTAGAAAGTCGTTTACGTATACTTGAACAACAATTATATCCTAAGGCGATTGATATGGTTGCATCAGGAAAAATTGTTTATCAAGGAAAACGACGAATGGGTAAAACAAATTCGATTACGCCAACAATACCATCGTCATATTAAATATTAAATGAACATTCGTTTTTGTCTGTACATTGAATTATATATTATTCATTATATGTGTCTGTGGTATTTGTTTCCTGAAATAGCCAGACTCATTTCTTCTTCTTTTTTTCTCCTTTTGTAGTCCTGTCGTCTTCTTTGAGAAATAAAAACATTAAAAGAAAGATATACATATAGATATGTGTATATGCATATGTATACAATCATGCACGAAAAAACCTATTTTTTGTTCGATTTTGTTCTATGGAACAAAAATCCATTTGACAAAAATTAACGTTGTATCTCTCCATGCGAGAGTACGTCCAGACTCAATCGAAAAACAGAGCTGTGCAAAAAAGGAAAGAAGTACACTTTATTTAGGTAAAACTTTGCAAATAATTTCACAATCATGGAAAAACTATTCGTCAAGAACGTCCTATTTTCTGTTTTAATTTAGATTTAAATCGATCCAGAGTAGGAGGACGAGTATTCTCTTCCGAAGAAACTCCTCGAACTTCTAGGAACGGAAATAAGCGCTTGAAAAGTGCAATAGCTGATTCGACCAGTATTTTCGATGGCCGATAGGTGCCTGAATTGTTGTTGAGTTGAAAGTTGGCATTTTCATCATGCCAAAGTTCACCTGCAAATCGTACATCCGATGAACAATCGGCTAATGTGATATGTTTGCACAGAAGATAGTAAGTCACTCTATAAGTTCGCGGAATACGGGCGAAAATAATACGATCACCTAGAATGACTATATTGCATCGTGCCATGTCTGTCTGTTCTGGTAACAATTGCTGGAAGAATTCAGCTTCTGGCACAATGGAAGAAAGATTCCGCATTTCTCGATTTACTTGAGAATGTAAGACAGCCATCATAGATTTTAAATATAATAAATCGCGTTTCATTCGATCTGTTACTTTGATAGAAGCTGGAAAGGGCAATAAAATATCTGGAAGGTACATATCAATGATATGCGAAGAAATATTTAGTTGAAAGATCGACAATTCGCCATATACAGTATTTATGATTTGACTAAGATACGGTGACGTTAATTTGTGCGATGTCGCTTCTTCGTTTTGCGTTTGGCATGCTTCTTGTGAGTGAATTGACGATTGTTTTCCAAACATAGCTCAAAAACACGGCGTGTTACACAAAATAAAACATCTTAACAACCATTTTCTTTTATCTCGTATCATAAAAATATAAGGAAACTTGGAAAATGATGTTTCTAAGGCGAATACCCCCACAGTATATCATCATGAAAGGGTAGGCGAAAGGCACTTATGCGCATCATACGTGTCAGCTATGTTCGATAGCAGAACGAAAGAAAGAGAAAAGGAAAATATCACATGCCGATAGGCCACGTTTATAACTCGCTAGCATGACCTATCGACATAAAAAATTTTTATTTTTATTTTTATTATGCTCGTAAATGTAACACTCGGAAGTGCTTACATAAGAAAAGGAGAAATATAGA
>CAJNYU010003973.1:0-24634 GCA_905331475.1 Rotaria socialis | reverse complement strand
TGAAAACTTCGATAAGTAAATGCTTCATCTAGTCATATTAAATTAATTAAACTGGTTTTCTTCATTCTCAACATTAATTACATGTTTCTATTCTATCCTCGTAATGATATTAGCATTAAAAGAAATTGACAGGCCTTGTCAGGCAGGCCAGGCAGGCCGTAGAGAATGACAAGCAGGCAGGCCAGGCCGACCAAATTAGTTGACAGGCACAGACAAGCTTGAAATGTAAAGGCCTGTCACGGACCGGCCAGGTCTACAAAAACACGGCCTGATTGATGCTCTGATGTGCACCTTTGTTGTTTTGATAACGAAAGAAAGAAAAGGAAGAACTAACGCCTATCCTCATCCATACTCTTAACATAATCAACATTATGTTTCAAGAACGAAGAAGAAGGTGTGGGTATTTAGTTCTAGTCTTACGTACGTTTGTGATAAACATTATTGTTATAGTTTGGAACGATTGATATTTCTATTGAAAAAACTTGAGAGATACAAACAAGTTCGTGCAGTTTTTTTTTAATCACCATGACTCAGAGATTGTTAAAGATAGATGTCAAAAATGAATAGATATGTCTAGTGAAGAAAAGTGCTACCATTACTAGTAGTCGTACATAAACAAATGATGACCGATGCTTGATTCTATCTTATTCATGTGATAACCGTAGATAAAACAGCAAAAAATATGTTGTGGGCATATCGGACTGGAGACGGTGACTGGTATTTAGATATGAGTCTATTGAAAAAGCATTTTTCATTTGAAATTGAACATGTAATCAGAATCAGATTCGCCTGTCTCTATGATTTGGACTCGTGAAGATATTGTTAATGATCTTGAATTAGAAACAGACGTAGTTCTCAAGCTTTAAATATTCAACAAATATAAGCTTGAAAATATCCAATCAACAAAAGCATGGAGTTGTAACAATTCCAATTCTAAATAATGAGTTAATCCTGTAGTATGAGGCTGGGATAGTGCTAAATGAATTTAGTATGATCAATATAAGTTAGCCGAAAATTAGAAGGTCACGTTTAGACCTACGACAGCTCTCAGTTCTTGGAACCGATTCTTTTCAAAGAACTGTACCCAATACATAGTTCCTTTTCGAGAACTGTTTTCACAGAACAGTTCTTCTTCAGGAACTGTGACATAACAAACAGTTCCTTATCGAGAACTGTTGCAGCCCTGCCCATATAGATGATCACGGTGCTGTTTTACACAGATCAGTTCCGATCAAAGAACTTGTGAGACAGTTCCGAAGATCGGAACTAATATGGAACTGTCGTAGGTCTAACCCACACCCACACCCTTGACGGCTGACATCAGCGGCTTAATATCGAGAGTATCACATCAAAATGCAACAATCTTTGATGGAATTGTAGATTCACCAGGTGGTGGAATAAGTCTTTGTTGTAACAGTTGTTGGTTCGATTCAACACTGTGAGAAGAGCTTTCGTTTGAGTCTTTGGGCATATGTGATCGAACAAGTTTGTTCTTAATTGTGAAACAATGTAATTTTTCATGTTGTGTTGTAATTAATACGGATATTTTTGTTGGACTTTTGCCAGCAGGAAAAAAACATCAAAGGATTGGCATACCTGCTTTCGATGTTTAATTCATCAGCATTTAAATTAATTTCCCATTTACGAGCTTCAACATTAAAAGAACATATTGTCAATCCTCGAGGTCCTGTATAGATCATTTGCATACGGCCATTTTCATTGATATCACCAAATAGCAAAGAATCTGAATGTTCTTTCCTCCATCCAAATCGTTCTGCCATAGATGTATCATGGTGCAGACAAGCAAAGCATTTTTCTTTTTCGTTATATTCATAAACTCTCAAGACATCCGATTGTAATAATATCAAATTAAAAATACGACTTTTTGCCAAACGGACAAACCATAATTTGTCTAGTGTTGGTCGCCATCCTGAATCTTTGTTACATAGATTAGTGTTGATCAATTGTTCGAGAGTAAAGACTTCATTGATCATTTTAAAACCATAAATTGAAAGTCCTTCATCATTGCGACGAATAATATTTAGGACACCAGTTCCTGTAATATCGGCAAACTCGAAGTGATCACTATCGCTAACGTGCCATATTGATTGATTCGTACTGGTATCTTCCCATATAGGGCGTTGATTTTTCTGAAAACCGCTTGGATTTAATATATAAAAACGAACACCGTATTCAATGTGTCGAGTGAACAATCCCAGTGGAATATCTGCTCCATAGAATGAACCCCATCGAAGTTCTTTCTGGAAATCAAGATTTCTTTGTTTAAGTGCGGTATTTTCCACCATTTCAGAGAATAACATGCTTTGTTGAATCCATTTTTATCACAAAAGTTTTCGAAAAGCATCAATTGTTGCCATTCATTGTAGCGTTGTGAATATTGAAGGAGTCGTAGTCCATCTTCACAATGTAATGCCAATTGATAATCATCCGATTGAGTAATCCAAATCGATCTAGACTCTTGTATATTAAATTTTTGAAGTAAATTCGTTCAAACAGCTATCTGCTTTAAATCGAATGATAAACACTGTCCAGTACTAAAATTAGTAGATGTATTATATGTGGCAGTGGTCTGCTGCATTAATTGTCACAATCTAGAAACGTCAAAATAAATTGAATTAGTAGTGACAAGCTTTCTTTTTGGATAATAATTCTATAAAGAAATGGATGATTTTTCATACTTTTTTCTTATTGTATGCGAGTATGTTATTCTCAAAAGTCAACGGGCTCACGTAGCCGAGTGTCAGAGTAGCGTTTGAAAATCTTTTATTCATGTGTATAAGATTTTTTGACTTTTTTCTAAACTGAAAACATATTCATGAAAATTCAAAAACGTACTATCACCTAATTTACCTTTGCTACACAGAAAGATAAAATTAGTAATAGTGATTCACTGTCTATATCATAAATATGGAACTGAAGCGACAGCACCAATTTTTTTTTCATCGCGTTCTCTTCTGCTCTATAAATATTGACAACGTAATCATGGACTTTTATGCTCGTCTCCGCTCCCAAGATATGTTTTTTCTTGGCATGATAGTTGTATTGATTCCTAAGAAGGGTATAAAAAAATATCGTGCAGTAGAGGAAAAAAGAAAAAAACAACACAACACACGCCCTATCATCTCTTATTTTTGCATCGAATCAACAAAAAAACCCATCGTGTTCCATCCAGTTTTGTTCTCAACAAGTTAATACAGACTGCATAGGCAAATGTTTTTTCTTTCCTCTCGATACATCGTGCTCTCTGAGTTGTCTATTGTTACTGTCATCAGACAATCGTTGTATACTATGACTCCTTTCATTTAAAACACAAAATAACGTGCTTTACTAGATCATCCATTTGTCTTTGAAGTTATCATAATTGTGATTATCCACATTGGATTCGTATGCTTTTAACTCGACACTATGACATAATTTAGACGTACGAAAGACGAAGAGAGTATCTTCTTATTTTTTTTTCGTTCAATTTATTGTGCCATTATAGGTTCACATCAAGAAAAGGTAAAAAGAAGAGAGCTAAGAATAGAGAAGAAGAAGTTACGAACGATAAAAAAGATTTAGCAGAGTAGACAACATTTTTTTTCCAGCAAAGTTAGTATTTAGAGAGCTAACGAGATACAGGTTAACTGAATATAGTACAAATATCTAAAGAAAAATAATTGATAGATACCAGTTTACATAAAATGGAATAGAAATAGTCATGATAACAATTAACAATTAACAGTGAGAGCGATTGTGATTGAATGATTATAGCTGTATAGAAATATATGTTTTCTTACGTACAAAAGTTACGGATGTTGGCGACATCTTTTAAGAAATATGATATAGTACTATAGAAGAGGAAAGAGGAATAGTGAATATATCGAAATGATGAAATTCCATATTTGGGGTTGAGATAAGCTACATACAATTCGTAAATACACGAGCGTGGTACATGTGCAGAACAAGCACACGCTAACAATGAAATCAATATCTATTGCCTTACGAGTACACCATCATTCATAGAGAGAGAGAGAGAGAGAGAGCCCTCTCTATTAATGATGGTATGCTCATAAACCGCTAGATATTGATTTCATTGATGGGGTATGCTTATTCTGCACATGTACCGCGCTCAATTTGGTTTACGCTTGTTCCATTTGAAATTTATAATAATATGTATATTTAAATTGTTTTTCTTTTTCTTTTTAGGTATTTATGGCTTATTATTTGTGTGCAAGTATTGATTTAATCAATTCCTGCTTTTAAATTGTTACCTAGTTTATGTATTCGCTTAGATTTATCTGAATTATATTTTATATTGATTTGATTATTGTATTATGGCTATGGGGGTTCCATGAAGAATTTGTATACAAATAAATTAAGGTAATGCGTATTGTTTTTGAAATATTTAAGCTGCTCCTTCCAAAAATTTTCGTAGATTTGCCATTCTACTATCGTGTGTTGAGCTCTTTCAGCTAGTCTTTTAGGAAAAAAACTATTCTTCCGAAAACTCATTGATTTGTACCAAGATTTATCGGTCGATGTAATTATCTCATATTCTTGTCAAGATTGTGGAAATGTTATAGCATCTGGTGCTTTTTTGAGGTGGTAGCTTAGACGGCACCAATACACGTAGATATATTCAAATAGGCATTTTTCTCTGGATAGAATTAGTGTTGAAATATCATCCAATTTGTTCAGCGAGTATACTATTCTTATACCAGTACCATAGATATACTCCATTGATTTCTTTTGGTTTTCCGTATACTAGAGCCAAGTACAGAAAAGTCAACAGAATTGAGGAAGTGCGTATGCTAAAAACGTTTTCTTCGTAATGAAATTATTGAAGGTGTAATTGTGTGGAAAATTATGCGTAGTGCTTTGTATATGTTTCTTGTTTTTCTTATGCGTTCGTTTATGAATAGACCCCAGTCTAGTTTCGTCGAAATGTATACGCCTAAGTATTTGAAAGTTTTGACGTATATTCAATGTTTTGGTTGTTGTATTTGATAGTAGGATATCGAGGTGATACGACACTATGCACTAGTAGAGCTTTTGTTTTGTTCACGTTTATGGCAAGTAGAGTGTCTTGTGCGAATTTTTCCAGCTTTTTCATGACTACTTTTGCGTGTTCTTCTATTTCATCAATGTTCAGTGAGAAGCGCTTTTCAAGTGAGCCAGGCATGACTATTGCTAAGTCATCTGCAAACAAGTGTGTATTAAATTCAGCTAAAAACGAAAGGAGGAAGTGGACATGTAGTTTAAACAGCGTTGCTGCGAGAACAGAACTTTGTGGAGCACCAACATTCATCTTGATTGTTTTCGAATTTGCTTCACCATATGATATATATAGGTATCTGTTTTGTAACCACGACTGAATCCATTTTAGTAAAGCTAGGGGCATATCGAGACCTTCTAGATTTTTAATTAAGGCCGGGTACCATATACGATCAAATGCAGATAGAAAATCCACAAATATTGTTAGTGCAGGTTTATTACAAGCTGCTATTGGAAGTCGGAGATTTTCAACTATTGACAATATTCTGGTTTGTAAAGACAAATAGTTTTAGCAATTTTTGCTGCGTCAAAAAATTCACCATTCGATGCACATTTATTAAATAGTACGGTTATTGTTGTAACATATTCAATTGGTAGCTTTTTTAGAATGAAAGCTGATGTCCCGGTACTGTCGCTCGATTTGTTGGGTAGCATATTTTTCCATTCATGTAGAACTTCTTCATGTTTTATTTGTGTTAGAGGTATTGGTGGTAGATATGCCAGGTTGTTAAAAATATCTATGGCTTGTTGATGTGTTTGATTACGCATGTCATGTTGGGGTATTGAGAAGTGCTGTTCATAATGATTCGCAAGAGTATCGGCAATTTCCTTTGGATTTGTTATCTTTCCTTGATGTGTACTTTAAGCCTTTAAAAGGCGGTGCAAATGGTTTAAAATTTGGCTTAGCGTACTTCTATATGTTGTTGTTCTCGATAATTCTTTCCATTTTGACCTTTGTGCGTTCTTCTATATAAGATGCTCTTTTTGCAGTAAAAACTTCTTTCCATGTTCTATATCTTTCCAAATTAAAGCTTGTACGCGATCTGCGATACGCTCCTCTGTATTTGTTTACAGTTCGTGCCAGGAGCACAAATTTTGGTGGCCAGGGCATCCTGAAGCTCTCGACATTTTTGTACACACTACACCTGTCCTGTAAGGCGTTGAGAAATTCTGAGAATAGTAAGAAAAAATATTCAGTATCTAGATTATAAACTAAGGTATTTCCAATATTTGTATATTGTAGAGAGAAAGAAGACGAATAATGGCCAGTTAGTTTATTTGAAGAAGAGTGTATCATCAATTGTGAAAGGAGTTTCAAAGAGAATCGGCCAATGGTCAGATGTAGCTTCTTCTAGCACTTGTGAATTCCATTCCTGCGCGTCATGCGTGATGCCGAAATCAATTGTCGAGTTAGATTTCTTGGATGTTGCTTTTTCTGGTACAATTATATCATTTCCTGTTTTCTCTAACCAGTTGAATATATGATTTCCGCTTACATTATTTTTGTTACATCCCCATGTTGTATGCATAGCATTGAAATCGCCAAAACGTAGGATGGTTTGTCTTTGCATTTGTTGAACAGCTGGAAAGGTGGTAGAGAGCCTGGAGGAACATACACTGTTCCTATGTATATCGATTGTTTTGATGTTTATAATTCCATCAATATGAAATTGTTGTCTTTTTCTATAATCTTGCATTTTAGAAAGCTTTGGTATAAGATCGCTACATCTCCAAAAGAATTCGCTCCATTTTGTGATAGTACAATATAACCCGGAGAGTTTGGCATTTTCTTTGTTGCGGTTCCAACATATGCTAGTAAGCATATATGTGGTTTGTGCTATCTTATTAGTATATCGACATCTGCTATATGTGTATTTAGACATTCCATTAATTTGGGTCTATCACTTTGTGGAGGTCGTTCTTTTTCCAGTTCTTACTTAGGTCGGATATACAAATGCGAGAATTCGATTCATTTATCATTTCAGATATAATTCCTTTTTCTTGTTTTGAACCAGGATAGGAGTCAGAAATTGAGAGAGATATGTGGAACTCAACAAAATAGAAAAAAATCTTTATTCACTTGTTGATGTAATTAGTTCAATTTCATGTTGTAGCAGTTGATTGTTCTTCTCAAAACTTTCGAAGAATTTCAAATGTTTGCTTGATACTAATTGATGTTGTTCATTAAGGAAATTGATTAAAGCTTGAACTTGTGAAGTTGATGTGTCAAATGATAGCTTAACTTGTCGATTAGTTGAGTTGTTGGCATATTCCCAGTGAAAGTGTTACAATTGGAATGAGTTCAGTAATTGTTGTAAATACCGATTTGATGGTTTCGTTTTGTTGTTGAATTTGTACTGACATTACCGATAAATAGATCCTAAGTTTAATTTGTGTTCTTGATATCTTTTTGCTATATTGGTCTCTTGCTTGTTGAACGTCTCTTTGAGCGAGCCAAATATTTCTTGTGGTTATTCTCTGTGTTCACCTTCGTTTCTATTTGAACCACATCTTCGACATAAATCAACATCATTTTTGCATTCTTTTTTTAAATGCCCTGGTGTGTTGTATCGTGAACATATTAATAGTCGAGGTGGTGCAAGAAATGCAGAGACTTCAATCAATTGACCTTCGAATGCTATTGTCCCTGTATTTAATATGCTTATATATTCATTGTGTTCCGATAGTTCAATGCGTATATGCCGATTTTTTGCAACTATCGTCCCTCGCATTTCTTCGATGTTAAATAGTGATTTGTATTTAGAAGATATTTCCTTTTTTATATCGTCAATATGAGTATCTTTTAGTACGTACTTGAGTATAGCTGACCGTTGTGGAGGAAGTCTTTTTGGAGGATTTGGATGAATAGCTGTATTTAATAACTTTTCCGGATAATTTTGAGGGTTGCATAAAAAAACGAAGAGTTCGACGTTGTGTGTAAAATACTGTAAGTTTTCATCACGATCTATAAACTAGTATTCAAAACCGAGTGGTTTTAAATAGTTTTTATTTAAATGCCTAAAGCTTTTTCGATTTTTAAAATTAATTCTTTTATTAGCATGGTGCATTGCTTTTGGTCGATTACTTTTAGATCACATTTTATATTTATCGGTGATAAATGTTGTTCAACAGCACAATTAAGAGCGTGATTGGGAATGCTTGTTTTTTGTTCATGTTCATGGTTAATCAGGTAAGCTTGCTGATCAATTTGTTTGACAGTTCTTTCTTTTTCTGTGTTTCTTAATCGATGACGATTCATCGCTGTCATTTCTCCATTGTAAAACGTGCGTAAGCAATTTGTTGTTTTTCTTTTCTGCATATATTGTTGATGTGGTTGTTTTTGTAGTTGGTCGTTCGTTTTATCATTCATGCATATGACGTCATTTTGTTCTTCACAGTGTTTATCTTTGTGTTCCCATTGAAATTTTTTCGTTGATATGTAACAGTTTCAAATTCTTCGTCATCATCATTCATTAGCACCGTTTGATTACCTTCTATACTTCTTTGCTCACCTGGATGATGTCGCTTGGGTGTACGAGCTATACCTATGTCTTTGTTTTCATTGTTAAATGTTCGAATTTGCTCATGTACTTCAGCACCATCGACCATTCTATCTTTCATAGCTGCTGGCATATTGACGTAATTGTTGTATGCCATCTGTGTGACTTTATTTATTAATTGATTGTGATGTATAATAGATAGTTAGATACACACGCTGTGTAAACGTGCACTTCACGTATACTCTTACGAGAGGGAAAAAATAACCTATCGATGCGTATGATTTGCGTTGAATGAAGAGAGTGTCTTCTATGACGTACCGCTTTCATTTTGTGAGTTTCGACCAGACTTGTCATCCTTAAGTGAGTTTAATATATCATAGAATAATAATCATTCATATACAAACTTCCAAATCACAAAACGATTAACGGATAATATCGCTAAGCATTTAATTATTGGAATTTTTGATAAGATACTAGATAAATATATGTTCGTGTGTCTCGTTTGGTTTTAGATACATAATGTCGATGCCATCTGCTTTCACACAATTTCAACCAAATCCGGACAACCAAGAAATAATTCATTTACAAGAGAGCATAGCAAGTCTTGAAAAGCGTCTTAAGGAATTACAAAAATGCGGGTCGCAATCAAATGTTGCCGGACAAATTCAATCTTTACAAACTGACATAAATAATTTTCAACAGCAAGTAGACAATGCAGCAAAATCAAACCGGCAAGAAGCCAAAGTTTTATTGGAAAAATTCAATGATTTGCAAAAATCAGTCGCAGAAATGAAGAATGATCTATTACAAAAAATAGATACTGACAATATAGATAAATGTGTTATGCATCTCGATGGACATCGAGTGCTTAAAGCTGCCGAGGTAGCCGATAAAATGACAACGAATTCAGTTACACAATTAATAAAGGATTATTGCAGTCCAGACAACAGACGTCAAGAAGACAGACGAGGAGATTTAATCGAATTCATCAGTTATATGAACGATCGCAGCAGACGTAAATTATTCAAATCTTTATTGGCCAGTATGAGTAAGTTCAGATGCTACTTGAAAGCACGTTGCACTTTAACTTCAAAACGAAATCAATTAAACATGTGGATTCCGTTTCGCTATTGAAATATATGGATTCATGCTTATGATACTCAAGATCTTATTGCTTTCTTTTCAATTGAAACAACTATTGTTTATATATTTTTAGATATCGACGAAGGCAACCCAAAGAAAATTATCGATCAGAGTAAGCCTTCATATTGATCACTTTGAGATTCTCTTCGTTTTACTAGCAGTGTACCAAACCCTAAACTTCTATTTTCGTTCAGGGGTCGTCGTTAGCAATAAGAAAACAGCATCGTTCAAGTGTCCTCATTGTACGAAAGATATTGTGTACAAAAGTGCTGTCTATTCAGAGGGATATCTTGTAACATGTTGCTATGACAATTGCAAGCGAAAATTTCACCAAGTAGCTTGTCCCCACTGTTCTGGCTCTAATACATGGAAAAATGCTGATTACCAACAAGGATCAGTTGTAACGTGTGCCTACGACACCTGTAAGCGCAAATTCCAACAGGTGGTTTGTCCGCACTGTTTTGGCTCCATCGTCTGGAAAAATGCTGATCACAAAGAAGGATCAGTTGTAACGTGTCCCTACGAAACCTGTAAGCAAAAATTCCAACAGCTGGCTTGTACGCACTGTTCTGGTTCCATCGTCTGGAAAAATGCTGATCATGAAGAAGACGAACCTGTGACATGTGTGTACGAGAATTGTAGACGAAGATTTTTGTGAGCACCATGTGGAAACTTTCAAGTTTGAGCAGTTAAGAAGAAGATGGTCCTTAACAATAGTCGCACTCTTTCTTTCGAAAAATACACGTTCTATCCACACCACAAGAGTATCAGTTATGATATGTTTTTAAATAAATGATATACTCCATTTGTCTACTGACTACTGTATCATGTATTTTTATACGTTTTGACTTCTATCTGATGCACAATGCAGAAGAAGTCTTGACCTGCTTTGAGTTTATATGTTTCTCTATAGCTACACTGTCTTTTTCCCTACCTTGCACCAGTTTCTGAAAACAGGCAATGATGTTCTTATCAGTGATAGAATTGGCTTGGTGCTCTCTGCTATTTCTTTACCCATATCCAAAACCCGTCGGCAACCACCCATACCCATACCCACACTCACACCCTATCTCTTTTACAGGCAATTCACCTCAAGATATCAATATGTTTGTGTAGGTAGGATATAAAAACACAAAAATGTATATCTGTTACGTAAACATGTTCGGGTATTGAAAAGAAACAACAACCATCGCACTATATCAGTTTCAAAGATTAGCGACGCTATGATCGAGCTTTTTGTACACTGAATGCAAATAGAATAGAAATTCGAATTCGAAACAACGTGGATAAACGATTGAAGAATGCATAGTTAAAATAACACATATTCGTTTTATATATAAGTTTTTTATTAGAATATGTTCTTAATCAAAAAACAACATGAACACTAGTAGATTCGACTGTTTCTCATCGCACTCTCAATATGAACTTCACCCATGAAAATCGAATTATTGAGTGTCATGATGATATTTAAATACAAATGTCACAGTTTTACGCATGTGTACCTGATTCAAGTGCTTCTTTAACTTCATCGATTCGTCTTAAAGTTAATTTTATCTCCCGATCATTCGGATCTATCGAATTTGATTGCAGTATAGTGAGTGCATCATTGAACGAGTTCAACGCTAAATTATAATTTCCAAGGGTCATGTGCACAAGACCAATATGACGCATTTTATCGGAGATTTCGTTCGGCATTCTTCTCTTGCGTTGCATCACATTTAAGCCTCGAATCAAATAGTCGAGTGCTAATTCAAAATTATCATTTCGTTGATGAATATTAGCGATACGATCCAAGCATAGAATTCGTGCATTGTCCATGCTGATTAATGAAGGAGTCGAGCTTTCCAATATGAATAGAACTTTTTCGTAAAAATGAAGCGCCTCTTGACTTTCATCGAAACTCTGATAAGAATCTCCTAGATCCTTTGTCAGACCGTATTCTAAGTCTTGAATATGTCTAGGATCATTGTTATATGTTGCATTGCATTTATTTAACAACTCTTTCCATAGATGCAGAGCTTTTTGATCATCGGTATTACCATGAAGCGCTGTGATGAACTCATAAAAAAGAGAATCATCGAATTTTTGAATCCCTGGTCTACTTGGAGGGGGAAGCTCATGTATTATGACCGCGTATTCAGGCCAACGAGAGAATTGTGTAGCAAGGGGAGGCGGGCTACGAAGAACGATTGTAGAATGGGGAATATCTCGAGGAGCATTGTGATGTAGTTGTGGTCCAAAACTTTCTTTCAGACGATCTACAAGTTTATCATGATCTATCAAATCTAATTGAATTTTCTGAATTTGTAATGCTTTGGAGAAATAGTTCAACGCTTCGCCTATTGAATTTTGTTCATAAAGCACATGTGCAATATTCAATAAACTTTGAATAATGTCATTATGTTCTGGTGGAAGCATTCTTTTTCTGATTTCTAATGACTTTTGATGGTAGTCAAATGCTGGATATAGTCTATTCATTTTCAAATGGACAAGTCCAAGATTATTGAAACTTGCCGCTATATCAATATCAAACATTGGTAATTGTTTTTGACGAATATTAAGTGATTTTTCATAGTACATTAATGATGTTGAATAATCTTGCATTTTATAATAGACATTACCAATATTATTCAATGTTGCAGCAGTATTTAAATGTTCCTTACCATAAAAAGTTTCTTGAATTTCTAACGCTTGAAAATTGTATTCTAATGATTCGTTATACATTTCTCTTCGAAGATAAATATGAGCCATATTTGTTAATGGTCTTGCTGAATGTTTGACACGAGAAGGTTTTGTTTGAATCGTCATTACATATGAACGACAAGCAAATTCATGGGCTTCTTTAAGTTCACCCTTACATAAATATGCATATCCGATTTCATTATAAATTCGTGCTACATCAACTTTTCCATTGGATTCATTTAATAAATTCTCGAAATAAGTTAATGATTGATCATATTTTCCCATTTTTATAAGTAATTTACCAAATAGAATATCTAAACTCGTTTCTTCATTGACTTTTCTGTTTGATTCAATATATGCTTTCGCTAATTTTTCTCCATCGTCAGTTGCTTTCAGTTTAACAACAAATAATTTCAATTCTTCATCTTCAATAACGGATTGAATCTTAAATGTACTACCAAGATCGAATAATACTTCTTGTTCACTAGCAAATTCACTATATTTTGTTATATTAGCAAAGATAATTGATTTCGATTCATTTAAATTACATTCAATTTCATACAATGTGGAAACTACATTCGTTCTTTTTGTAGATTTTAAAGCAAATTCCATGGCAACTTTTTTCGAAAGGCTTGTCGAAAGATATCCGTTTGTTGCAATTACAGTACCTTAGCTTGTCTTAAATCGATTTAATTCTTCATTTTCCATTTTTAAACCACGATAAAACATCACGACATTGTTTTTTTCTCGATTTTTCTTATGTAATGTCGCTAAATGTAACGATAAATCAGCAATGAAGAATCGAAACATATGTAATTGTGCCATATCTTCTGTACGTAGAGCTTTATTGACAAGTTTGTACAAAAGTGTTTCACGCGTGTACCAAAAAATACATTTTTCTTTTTTATATGAACGTTCAAATTCATCGATATTATTATATTCTTTTTGATTTCCACGATAATATTCACGACAAAATTGTATTAATTGTTCTTTGGCATTGCTATTGGTTGGCATTCGTAGAATAACATCTTTAAATAATTGAAACCAGATAAATTCGGCAGATTCTTGAGATAAATCACGTATCGCTTTTTCTTCGTGTTCATTGTAGAAACTAAAGGCATTTAATTGTTTCTGTAATAAATCGACATTTTCTTTGATAGCATTAATCAAAATTGAACGGTCAGTATAGATACCAACTAGTGATTCATATCTTTGTAATAAATCTTGATATTTTTCAATTTTCCAACAGAAAATAAAGATTGAATCAACTTGTTTTAATTCAATGATTTCTGGCAAAAGGGTCGAAGCAGCTTTTCCAGACGTAACAAGAAGTATCTTTTCATCTTTAATTGATTTTATAAAATCAATACATTCAAGTTGATCTGAATGAAATATCACATAATTATTTATTTCTCTCAATTCTTTTGCTGTTTGTTTGGTATCTTCAGTTGTATTCAAATGTGGATCATACCAAATTAATGTAATGCCTTCAAAATTTGGAGATTGTAATAATTCATTTAATGGCGCAGGAATTGCTCCAGCCTTTTTTAAGATGACAGTTGGACCAGAGGATGCAGAATTGCTAATGGATGAATTCTCATTCAAATCTAGTTTGTGTAGCTTTTTTTTATCAACGCTGAATGTAGCGTAGAAAACACGTGTTTCATTTTTTTTTCCATGACTTTTTATCTCCCATAATTATCTAAAATAGAATAGCATATCTGATGCTATTCGAAGTGGGATTTTCATATATCATACTACATATATCATATTGAACGATACGAATGTTCTACTATCTTTTAAGCTATCTGCATCTAAAGAAAGGTGCTTTGGATAGCCAAAACGAAACAGATTGAAAAATGCTATCCTTCCTGCAAAATTATGATAAAATGAATGGCAGAAATCTATGAAAAATTTCTTTCTAGAAGATTGTCTAAGAAAGTTGAACTTGGAAAATTGAGCTAGTTTTATTGAATACACACGGTGAAAGATGTGGATGATATTCTTCAAGTTAGAAACATACAGCATGAAGATCATCAGCGTTTGACTCAAATTTTCTTCTCATGATGAATTCAGACAATCGAGTGTGTTTGATAGTAATCAGTAGGAAAGATGATCTATTCGAACGGACATAGAACTGAAAACCTGATAGGATACGAATTAAAGTGAGATACTCTAACTGGAGTCTCATATGGACACGCGATTAGACAGTTGCAAAACTGGGATTTTACCTCAGCTGCGCCTATAATGCTCGAGATTGTTTAGTAAGAATAACAATTAACAATTACGTTTCACAAAGTAATTGTATATAAAGTCAAATTACAGCGGATTAGAGAAAAAACAGATTGGATCTATTTGATCGAATTAAAATCGTGAATGTTGCAAGGAAAAAAGAATCAAATTCAGCAGTGTCATAAACTAACATATTGTTTGACTTGTTTTGTTTTTATTTTTTTCACTGTCTGATTTTCATGCCATTCAAGCACATCAATGGATTTCTATGTACTTCAGGTGAATATTCAATCGACAGAATAATAGGATTTAAAAAAAACAAGTAGCGTTTCTTAATGAAATTACACAAATAATTACAATAAAACCTCTATATAGTGAATACCATCGAAAGAGTGTGTTTCAAGGTTGTAAAATATGTTATCGTCTTAATTCTATCACTATCAGATTAATTTTGAATCTTTCATATTTACTGCACGAAACTACGCACTGTAAAAAAACGTCATCTAGTCGATTAATCACAAGGAGTTTAGATATAAGTGCGGATATTCTGTCAAAACAAATCAAAATCTCATATTCGTACTAAAACACGATGTAGCATCGCTATAGACATATTCTTCTGTTCATCTGGTTATGCTATTAGTCAATTAGTAGTAGCAATCAGAAGCCTTGAGAATTTTGCCTGAGGTTTAGCAGTAACTACTCATGATGGAACCTTTCGAAATAATTTCAAAAATCTACTCCAGAGGTAGTTTGATCACAAGCAGGAGAGATTGTGACTGAAACCCGGGTGATTGAGTACGGCCACCAGATACGGGCCGTCTACGGCCGTATTTGTATCGTTTATGTACCGTTTTTCGCCGTAAATCAGGCCGCTGTTTTACGAAAGTATTTTTACCGTGACTTTGCCGTATTCATACCGTAAATGCATTGCATACGACAAAAATGCTGCAGAAATACGGACCGTATTGTTCGCCCAGGGAAAAGACTCAAAAGGATTTGTTCCCACTCCATATTGTTTCACTGTTCTGCTGCGCGTTTTTCACCGAGCCATACATACCAAATCTAAAAATCCAATTTGGTATTCAGATTTGACACTATTGCATTGAAGGTGAATATGTTGTTTGCGTCAATAATAAATTTTATTTGTAAAATGAGAACTGAAAAAAATAAGAAGAGGAAAATGAAAGACGATGGGTATGCGTCACATTAGCACAAATTCAACATTTTTTTTTCGAAAGACAGTTGCATAAGAATTTCCTTCTTATACTGCGTTGTTTTAAATAAAATCACACGTAGGGGGAGGGGTGAATAAACCAATAATATTACATTTCAGTGCTGAGATGAATCATGAATCAGCATGACATGTATACAAGTAAACACCACATATGCCATGATTACTCATTTCTTCTCTATCCTGAGCATAAATAAAAACATTCTAAGGCAGATCAATTGCTGCACAACACCCTACTGGGAATAAGTGTTTTGAATTGGTCGATTTACATTTAAAAAAATTATCAAATTCAAGAAGGGTGTGTGTGGGTGTGGGTGTAATAAGGCATTCGATGAATAAGAGACCCACACTCACATCTGACTTCCTGCTTTTCTTGATGACCTCCATCCGAACCTGTATCATCCGATCAATCACGAATTTCGTACTCATCACAATTGATTAGAGACTCAACGCATGTTTCAAAGTGAATCCGGACAAGAAAACTCGAATTTGATGCTAGTATGACCTACGAGAGAAATCGAATGATTGATATAAGTATATTTTGAGCATTCTCATTCGCTTTTGTAAAAATATTCGATCAATATTTTGTTTAAATCTTAAAAATGGGCGGAGTAAAATAACATGAAAAGTCATAACCATGCAACTTTACTACTATAACAGTAAAACATAAAATATCACGGTAAAATCACGATTTTTAGCCAAAAAACAGGAAAATCAGGACATTTTAAAATTATCATGAAAAAATCAGGAAAGCAAACACGCTGCGAAGGTGTGGGTGTGCGGATATAGTGGTTTCCCAATCAGACAAAGAGGTAACCACACCCACATCCACTGCCATCGATATGTCGGTCGCGACAAGACTCTACCAGAGATCAGGTCTTCATGCTGTCCAATAGTATTAATACAAATGATTTTACTTCCAATAAATAGTGAGAATATCTAATTTATCTTCCAGCTGTTCAATATCATTCCGTAGCTCAATCATTTTGGAATTACCTGGCCGCCATAATTTTGATAGCAGTTCATACACTTTGTTCATTAAATCTAACTGATCAAATTTACTCAGAGCAGTTTCTTCAACACAAAGCTTATATATCTTATTGGCCAGTGTTTCTAATAGAGTATGATTCGATGGCAATCGTTCATGTTGTATTTGAAATGATTGTGAATAATAGTGCAAAGCAAGTTTGTAGTTAGTAATCGCGTGATAGACATTGCCAAGAGAATGGTATAGTTTAGCTATTGATAAATGATCATCAGGAGTATTTTTTAATCTAATGGTTAATGCTTTCTGATAATTCTCCAATGCGTCGGTATACAATTTCAATTCCATCTGCGCACAACTCACATTTCCATATAGAACCACTAAATACTGTGGACATTGGTGATTTTCTCGTATGTTGCCGAGGTACGTTTGTAATGCGTTTCTATGATACTCGAAACAGTCAGTCATTTTGCCTTGCTTTTGATAAACAAGCCCCATACGATTATAGATCGATGAAATTTGAACATGATCTTTTACCTTATGATCCATTGCTATTGAGAGTGCTGTTCGATAAATCTCAAGTGATTTATCATAATCACATTTTTTATCATAGTTATAAGCAATGTCTATGTAGGATTTTGTGATTAATTGACTATCTTGAGATAAGCACGATTGTCTAATATCGAGAGCTTTCTCGTAATGATTTATTGCCTCCGTAAAATCGTTCTGTTTCGAATATAGATTGGCCATATTTGCATAGCATGCAGCAATGGAAATATGAGCGATTGGCAATGATTTCTGCCTTAATTCAATACTTTTTCTGTAATAATTCAATGCATCTTCATAGTTCCCATGTTGAGAACAAACGACACCCATATTATTGAAGCTGGTGCCCAAAGACGGATGACTTGAAGGCAGTATTTTCTGTTTAAGTTGATAACTTTCTTGGTAATATTTGAGTGCACTATCACCATTACCTAGTGCTGACCATACAGCTCCTATATGTGCGTATGTCGATGCGAGGTCTAACATATTGTCATCGTTTGGGGGAAGCTCTAAAAGTTTATTCGATGCTTTTTCAAAGTATGCCAATGCTTCTTGGTGGTTGCCTCTCTTTGCATGAATCAAACCGATATAATTACAAGTTTCTACTAAATGAGAATCCCATGATTTATGTGTCGATTGTTGTTTTTCAAGTGAAGTGAGATAATCGAATGCTTTATCCATATATTTCATAGCAAGAGTTTTAATACCTTTCTTTTCATAGATACCTGCAATAAAATAATATGTCTTACCAGTTTCTGTATACCATGCTGTGTATTCTATCATTTGAACTTCTAATGCCAATAAATAATTTTTTAATGCTTCATCCAAATCTCCTTTTTCTTCGAAACATTTAGCAATGTTCTTATATAGAATATCTTCGTTTTCATCATTTATAGTAAATCGTTCTAGAACAACTCTATAATAACTAATCGCTTTATCATATTGGCCCATGTCTTTTAAATAATCTCCTAGATCTCTTAATGTAGTTTTTTTCAACATTTTT
This sequence comes from Rotaria socialis, assembly GCA_905331475.1. Classification (NCBI taxonomy): domain Eukaryota; kingdom Metazoa; phylum Rotifera; class Eurotatoria; order Philodinida; family Philodinidae; genus Rotaria; species Rotaria socialis. Next base: position 6,254 of record CAJNYU010003973.1, on the reverse strand, counting down.
CTTCGAAAATAATCAACAACTTTTCTTATTTCTTTGTCTTCGTCTGTACTTAAATTTAATTTAACGTGCCATATACCATTAGTATCTTCCGTTATTGAAACAATACAAAATACTGTACCGATCGAAAAAAGCACTTCACTTTCATCTTGATAATAACTTAAGCTACCAATATTTGCGTAGGGTGTTAATGAAAGTAAAGATTTATTATCGACTGTAATTTCAAATAAAATAGACTCAATCTCTGGCCTGGCAGAGCCATCACCAGCATAAATCACTGCAACATCTTTGTCGAATGTTGTCGATAAATATGTATTAGTAGCTATTCGGCCATTTTGACAATTTCGAATCGTTTGGAATTCGTCATTCGACATTTGTTGTCCACGATAGACAGTAAACGAATTGCCGTTCATTTGCATTTCATGTAATTGTCGTAACTGTTGGTGAAGATCTTTAATCATAAATCGAAATAAAAAAATTATATCGATATTTTCTGTTCGGAGCGCTTTATTCAATAAACGATATGCAAATGAATCACGCGTATACCAACGTATAGCATCAGATGGCTGATAATTATGTTTAAAATCATAAATCTTGTCTTGCTCAATATTGTTTCCATCGTATAGCAATCGACATTCTGTCAACATATCAACCTTTGCATCATTCGTTTGTCGCATACGTAGTAATGTTTCAATTAATATTTGAAACCAAATGAATGTGCCATTATGATGACCTAAATCTTGTATTGATTTTTCTTTGAAAACATTGGATATATTTTGATTGAATACACTTATGGCGAATAAATTTTTCGATTGTAGTGCAACCTCTTTTTTAAGTTCGAATAATAGCAAATTCATATCAGTATACAATCCATGCAACTTTCTTCCTGAATATGTATCAAACCATTGTCTATGACGCCGTGCTATTGTACAATAAATATAAACGGATAAGATTTGTGGAATCCCATCAATTAATGGCATAATGCCTTGTCCTAGTGAACCAGATGTAATTAAAAATACTTTTTCATTGGTTAATGATGATATATAGTTTAAACAGTCATCGGTATTGTCGAATAGTTTTAAATAGTTTATGATTTGACGCAGATTGTTCGCCATTTCTTTGCAATCGTTTGTGATGAGCAGATTAGTGTCGAGCCATACAACAGAAAAATCCTCCAAATTAATCTGAGTCACTTTTGTTTTTGTTTCCATGAAACGAGAGAGTTGATGAACAGTCGTCATCTTATAAATGAGCGAATAATCGTACACTTATATCACTACTAAAAATAATAATATGAATCAATACTTTTCCAATCGCATTGGCAGAAATCGAGTGAAAATTTTCGTTAGTGCAGGGTCGTAAATGAATCCAGTAAAAGCATGCATAAAAACCAACTAAGTTTGCGAGCGATTCTGCACTAGCATAAAATGATGAAGTGAAAAAGTAAGCGATTGGCAGAACACGTGTAGTCGACATAAGAAGGAAAAAACAAACTACTCAAACATTCTTTACATTATTTTGAAAGTTTTCTGAGTAATGATACCCTATTTAAGAAATTACTAGAAAAAGAAAAAAAATACCGATTATGCTAAGAGATGTTATTTGATAACATTTCACTGAAAATACTCATTTCTTTAAAAGTCAAAGGTTTACCTAGTATTGGCAAAAATATTAGAACTACTCAAATGAAAAGTCTGCGAACTCATGCGTGTTAGAAGAGTCCGTTAAAAAGAATGGACCCATATAAAATAGTATGAAATAAAACGGGATAATGTTTCTCCATAAATAAGGGATAATGAGAAATATTAATGCTTTGAAGTCTCTATAGAACACCGTATATTGTAGTTGTTCATTGTGCAACCACTGTATTCAGTTTTCTTATAAACCTTTTTGCAGCCATAATAAGCTTCAGCTAATTGACCACAGATGGTCACCGTTATACCGATATTGTCGTCAAAATTCACAGGAGTAAGTACATACATTTCAAAAGAATTATCATGCTCACCAAAAGCTCATAGCTCAACTTAGACAGCGGTAACATTAACACTGCTACCTCAAATAAATGCTTTATAGGGTGTGGATGTGGGTGTATATAAGCAAGACACCCACACCCTCAAGATGTATATGAAATAAGAAATGTCGCAAACCGTTTGGCACATCCTGTATTTATGATCAATAAATTTATTTTAATTGATTATTTTGCACTAAAAATACGATCAACAACAGTTTACAAAGTCGCGTTATTTAAGTAAAAGTAAAAACTTATTCGATAAAGTAGTACGATCAGGCCAAAATGTTTGTTTTTATCATTGTAAAGAGTTTTTACTGTTATAGAGGGAAAACTGTTTGAAAAAGATTAAAAATGATCTCAGTACCAAATTTTACAAAAGATAGTAGACAACTCATTATTTTTCATCTAGACAAATATTATATATTCATATAATTTCTATTAGTCAAATTGAGACTTGTATTTATTATATGAAATAAACTGTTCATAGATCAGAATCGACTGATTTCTATAAAAATCTATGTAATGAATCTGTTTGCTATTCATCGTTGTATTAAATGCTCATCAAACCTTTAATATTTGATTTAATATCTCCTTCTCAATAATTAATTCTCTGCTTAAAACTCTTCAAAAATCAGAACATAAGCAATTATTTAAACCCTATTCTTTTTATTTTCATATGATGATTTCATTCAGTGTTGTTGTACTCATTACTTGTACAAATAAACAATAAATGATCGAGTAATTTGTTATGATCGAAATACATTTTAACTTTCTTACCGCATTTATTTTTATTTAAATGATTTATACAAGACTAAGAAAAATCAGAGAGAGGGAAAATATGAATCAAAATTTTGTGAACGAACAGTTAGATCACATGCGTATAGAGATTTTATTTTAGTACAATTGAGGCGTGTTTCATCATTGGTAAAATTATTTGTTACACTTGCTAATGTACTGTATCTAATTTTGAGATTCGTTAAACAAGGTAAAGACGTCTTTCTTTCAGGAAGAAATTGTGTGACATAGTCATTGTCTGCATTAATAATATTGAGTTTGAAGAGATGATTAAATCTAATCAATGTAGACGAACGATGTTGATCATTTTGTTGTGCTTTTAAATTTAATATGATTAATTTTTGGAGAAAAGGAAAATCTTCAGAAATAATTTTTCTTCAAATGGATATCTATCACGCATCATTAACATTCGAACTTTATTGAATTGACCACCTTGAAAACAGTTACTCAGAAATAAGAAATCATCAAATAGATATGGAAGAGAATAAACATGACAATCGCCTACATTATCTATAAGTGTTTTAGTAGCACATGTACCAACTCATTGAAAACCTCGTTTAATGAAACTATTCCGAATATCATCATTCGATGGAAGATCAATTTCAATACTACTAGTATTAATAATATGAGTGTGTATATTGAATATAAATTTGTTTAGTCGTGGCAGATACTTAAGAACTTGTTCATATAATTGATTATCATCGATATAAGATCTTTCAGCTCTTATTGCTGAGAGTTGTAACGATAATTCTTCAAGATTTAACATTCGACGAAGTAATGGAACAACCAGTTTATCATAAAAGTACGAATACTGCTCTCCTACTAATGAGAAACATTTCAATTTGACAAGTTTTTCCTAAAAAAAATAAGATAATTAGTGGATTTTGAAAGATAAATTTGTTCATATTCAATGAACAGTATTTGTACTTACTGTATTATTAATATTCGACGATGGACGACTAATTTTCTTTATGCGAATTATCAACGTTGATAAAAATTGGAGACACCCATTAAGAAGATAAAGACATTCATCAAAACTATTTACTTTTATAGTCAAGTTAGTCAGAGTTGACGGTAAAGAATATCCTTGTAGAATATCACATGATACAAATGATAGATAGTGGCTTGAAAACTTTTCAGAAAAAGTCAAATCAGTTAAATATCTACAGTAGAATAATATTGCTACAAATACAATTGTTTCAAGCTCATCGGATAATTCTCCTTCGTCATGGTAAATGTTGACGGTAAGATCTGTAATTTGATCATTTACACAAAATATCTCACCATCTAATATGTAAATAAAAACATCAATGGTTCATCAAGTCAAATGGAATTCATGATCATACCTTTTAAATGTCGTAGGAGTATATGAGATTGATAATTGTCCAATGAATTATGAATGTAGTTGAGGATATTTCACAACACTAAGAATAGGTTCCGTTGAAAATGGATCAAGAGCAAGTTTAGTTATTTTATCATTAATTCGAGGATAGATTTTCGAACAAACTTTATCGAGAATGTAAGTATCTACCGAAAGGTTATGAACACGATATCGTTCGATTGCACAATCAAGATGATGAATAACGAGAGAATCGAGTGGTAGTCGATCAAATCGGTGATTTACACCTACCAATGAATAGAATATATCGATCGTCTTCAGTTTATTGAAAATGATAGATAATATTTCATCTGGTAGATCGAGTATATTAATATTGTTACTATTTAAAATGTTCATGTCTAATTATTCTTTTTCACTCAGTCAATCTCATTTCCTTTCAGTTCATATATACGTATATACATAAACAATATGTTATTTTCGTTGCTGCCGTCCGTCAGAATAATATTGATGTAACCATTTTATGTGAAGACAAATGGCCTGATGACATTTTTCTTTCTGCCTAAAATAAATATGTTCCAAACTTTTTGTTTTCATGAAACAAGAGTATTGATATACTTTGCTTAAATGTTATAAACAATATTCATCTAAAGACTCGATGTACGCTCTATAGTTTCTGAGTTGGTACTCAAAGTATTCGAAATGAATACATTAAATTTTTCGTAATACTCAATATCGTCGGCATTATCGGATTTTCCGCAATAATTTAAAGTTATTCATTACAAGAAAATTTTCGTTCAAGCATATTTCTGATGTCCTCGACAAATGAGATCAAGAGCATGTCGTGTTAAATTGTAACAAATTCCGTATACGAAATTTACATGGGACACTCGAAAAGTTTTTTCAGCAGCCCTTTAGGCAACTATTCGAAGGCTGATTCTAGTATTATTTTCCAGAATATGAACACTAATGCATAACGCACTTGTGCTGCATTTGATTATACTATAGGCCATCAACGTAGCTTTGGAAATAATTTTTTCTGTGATTGTTAATGGCTTGTTAAAAGACATGTAATAGCATATTGTCGTCATTAAATCCAGTTTCATGTAATTGATATTTGCGTTTTGAAAGCAGAAATAAGTCATACGTATATAGATCTTAAGATTATGCTAGATTTGGATATGATTTCATAGAATTTTCTGTCAAAAATTTGTTGATAACTGAGATTTTCTGTGATCTCGCATTGCCATAGTGAAAAGTGAAACCTCAAACTCGAAGACTGATCTTCTATTTCTTTACTGCCCAGGACGATGTTTCCGGCCTCCGGAAATGAGCGGATTTCATTGGAACCGGCCAGAAACATACTGGAAACGCACCGGAACGTGCAGGAAAACGCCGGATACCATCGGACCCTGGAAGCAGGATTCCAGGACGGATTTTTTCGGATTTTCCCCATGATTTCCGCTGATTTCCAGCGAGAACTAACAGGAACTTGGCGGAATTTCCAGGAAAAATCTGAAGATTTCCCGATCTGGAATACTGCTTCCGTGAAATCGCGGGAATCGGTCGTTTCCAGGGCCGGTTGCTTCGACCTGGGTGATATAATTTGAAAAGTTACACCAGGCAGCTATTGACAGGCTAGCTTCTATCTACTAGATCTTAATGGTGGTACGGACTCGATTAAACCAGACTTCATGAAAAAATTCCGTAGAATTTGCTTGTCAGACCTATTGTTTCAAGGGTGTGGGTGTGGGTGTGGGTGTGGTCATCGGTAAATATAAAAATAGCAACCTTCGGCATAGCAACACCCACACCCACACCCACCCATCAAGATCGAAAATAAAAGATCATCAAAAATTTACCTTAATCTTGAATATGAGTATAGTCTAGAAGGAATCGGTTTTGTCGCGAAGTTGGATTTAACATAAACAACGGCTGAATGTTATGAATATACAGGGAAATACGACTACAAGTATCTCGTTTAAATTGACCATACTCCAGCAAACAGTAGTCAATCAAGATTGGGATAGCCAAAGAACTTAGCGAATACTTCCCTTTTATGATTCAAATTGTGCCGATATTGATGGCACGCTTCGCTGATTCTCCTTCCTCTTC
>CAJNYU010003972.1:0-57253 GCA_905331475.1 Rotaria socialis | reverse complement strand
TCGGCAGCAGAGTAATATATCGATAATATCGGTGTATAAAAATACAATTAAAATTTATACTGACCTTTCTTAATAAATTCCACTAATATGTTTATATATTTAAAGTTCTCTTTCCTTTAGACAACTATATAAGTCGTCACAGTAGAGAGATGTGATTGACCAGACCATTCTTGAGGGGGAGTACAGGGATTTTTTTGAAAAAAAAATTTTTCTTAGAATTATTCCCAACATATATAAATCGACTCACTTTTTGCAGTACACATAGCAATCGGATGCGAATCCGATGTTTCTTCATTTATTTATTTTTATGTTCGAGATTTCAGCAGTGAAAAAAAACGATGAACTAAAAAAATTCATTCTTCATTAAGATCATAAAGAAACTCGTATTTTGCTTAATCCATTTTATGTTACTAATGAAATATTTAATTCAAGAATTCACATGAAAATAAATGGTATACCACATGGGGAGAAAGTTATATTAGAAATCAATTCATCATTCTTTGACGTTAGTCAACGTTATGAATTAACTACAATGAATCTAACTGAAAGATTAACTTTAAAAATGAACATTGATTTAGACGAAAATTATTTTTCTAGTGTAAATAGTATATATTTGAAATGAATCTATCATTTTCTAATAGCGTGTTTTATTTTTCTCAAGGCATTTCAATTAGCAAGTCAATATTTAATAATCTATGAAAATGATTTCTATCTTTTAAATGATCTTTATAATCCACGGTTTAATTTAGTTGGTCTCACTCAAACATCATTTCTGATTAGTATAATTCATTATTATCGGTTAATCTTAAATTATATTGATAAAGAATTACTCTATGCTAAAGCAATTGATTTCTCACAGAAAATCTATTCAACGGTTAGTATTAAATTTTTGCATTAAGGTCTTAAAAGTATCGAAACTATTTTAAAATGCATTGATTTTTGAAAGAGGAGTGCAACTTAACTAAACACCATTCTAGAATTCCTATTCGTGCAAGCAAAATTTTGTCGAAGAACTTCAGAAAATGAAAAGATAGTTTCATTGTCTAGATTTCAACACATCTATTCAAATATCAAGTTTTCTATCCTGAACCAGGCAATGTGTATCTCGATGACTACATTTCTTTATTGATTCAATTATCTTCGCGGTCAAAACTAATCACTTATCAAACATATCATCTACTTCGGTATGAAAATTAAAACTCTATTCTAGTCTAGTCTATTTCAATATTTTCATTAACTAGACATTTGATGACATTTATGTCCGTTTCATTGCCTGACACGTCACCCTCTTTCCTTAAAAAGCTACTTGATCTTTGTACGAATTTACGTACATACATAACCAGTCCAAAATCAATACCAATACCAACAATAGTTGACGCCGATAGTTTATTCGAGTTTAATCAAATAATTGGCCGGATACTCATCATGATTCATACTGAATTAACATTAAATGGGCATTTCAATGGATCGGTGTCACAAGTTAACAATGCTCCACTCGATTTTATTGTTAATATGGCACCACCATTCATGACACAACGTTGGCATCTAAAATTTGACTCATCATCAACGTACTCTCATCATTACAGCACTCACAATCAATCACTTGCAAAAAGTAACACATGCCTCATCATGATATTTGTTGACATCTGCTGTTTCTCTCTATAGCAATATTTCTTCTAAATAATATGTTCGCCATACTTTGATTTCGGAATCGTACTGTTTTGTAAAAAGATCTATTATTCAGATGCTAGACATTCTCGATTTCTGAATTACTTACTGAAATATTCTCCTAGACATCTTACTCATTTGAATAATGTAAAAACATCAAGAGCTGCACACGTTTCAAAATTTCACTAAAAATCATGGATCGAGCAAAGTCAAAGGAAGTAACCAACAGACCATCTTTCTGCCGTTCATCTTTCTCACATTTCGTAATGCTAAAATTTATGATTAATTATTTTTAGGTTCATCACGTGTGGTGACTAACTCTTTGGGTATATTATACTATCCTCAAGAGTATCTTCCATTTTATGTTAAAACATCTACAACGACTTCAACAGATTATCTTCTTGGTCAACTATTATCCATTGAATCAAATTATAATCTAACATTAAATTATTCTACATCTGTGTCATTTTCTCTTCATCAATCGTATCTGCACACGTCGAATATATTACAAAAATATTTTTCAAAAATCTTATTAATCCGTATAAAACAAAATCATTATTCGCATAAATTTTCATTTCAAATGAATACAACAAACCTAGCAAGAAATATTTCCTTGGTCTTTTTCGACCTACCAAATTCTCAACATTATTTATTTACAATTCATATTGCTTATAACAATTCGTGTTTAAAATCGAAAATTATCAATAAAAAATATCTTGAATATATAATTAACGTTGATCTATGGCAAAATAATTATTTTGTTTATTCAATACCGATTACATCAATGTCAATCGTATGCGCACAAGTTGAACTTACTACAAAAGATGTATCAATTCGAAATTTAAAACGAACAGGACATTTCCTTGTTTTTGAAACAGGTTGTTATTCGTTCGAGAAAAATATTTATGAAGATTATTATACGAAGGTATACTAAAAGAATGGCATCCTCAATGATATTTCGGAAGAAAGGACTTTTCGTGTGTTTCGTATCTCTAGTCATTGATTCGAAATAGATCGATACAATCTAGCCCTGAGTAGTGTTCAATCTCAAAAACTTTCCCGGCGATGTGAAGTATCTGGACAAATCGCAAAAATGAAAATCAACAGATCAGGGTGGAATTAAATCCCAGATGTATGAAACAAAGTAGAGCTGAGAATCTGTAGTGTCTAATGTTCTGCAAAAGATTGCTTTACTATAGGCTATTGAAGCTTTTGAAAACATGATAAATAATTTGAGATAGTTGATAAAAGACAGTACACATCAAATCCTTGCGACGATGCAGCTTCTTGAATAATCCTCATGTTTCACGTTATAACACAAATGAAATTTTGGTAAAAAAAGAAAAGAGAACAAAGCGAATCTTAGTGGCCATATTACTTTTTTGTTCTGTTTTTTAGTTGCAAGATGATACATGTCAATTAGTGAATGAAAATAAAACTCAATTGAGTGATAATTTAGAATTATCTAATGCTCATTTAACATGCTATTGTGAAACACCTAGTACAAAATATTTTGTTTTATGTCAACCGAAGCCTATCCTTGTCGAATTTGAATTAAATGCTCAAACTTGGCTTCATTTTTACATTTATCTTTCGGTATTACTCTTCATTTTTCTTCTACTCGGTATCTACGCCATTTATAAAGATACATCAGATGATTATGTACGTATTAAGAAATAAAAATGAACTCTTTCACATTTACTTATTTTTGTTTTTTCTTGAATTTCTTAGAAACCCTACGTCTATTTTGTCGCTGATAATCAAGTAGGTGCTGTTAATGTTCATATTTATCAATTAACAATATTTACTGGTCTTCAACAATCAACATCTAAACATCTGAAAATTAATATTCGTTTAATCGGTGACAAATGCTATGATGAATCACATTGTTTAAATTTAAATCTATCAAATGTATTTCAACGTGGTAGTGTCAATCAATTTGTAATAACGTCTTTTGTCGATATAGGTCCTATATATGAATAAGAAATTAAGTATTTCTCATGAAACATAGTGTCAATTTTTCTAGGTCGAATCGTTGCTTTGAATATGTGGCATGATGAAATTAATTTAAAATCAGATTATTATATACGTCATTGTATACTATACGATTATAATTATCATCGAACATATTACTTTTGTTGTTACACGTGGTTATCATTACGAAAAGGTTTAAATGTGATCAATGAAATATTTTACGTAGCACAAGAAGTTGATCAATATGCATTTGGCCATTTGTTTCTTTCGACATACGCTTGGCTTTATTACCATTATCATTTATTAAATTCAATATTTAATAAACAAAAAATCAATACATTATCAAGAATCTATCGATTACATATCTATTTCTGTTTAATTATTCTTCAACTTTATTGTATTCAAACTCTTATTATATCATGTCGAAATATAATGATCAATCAACGATGTGCTTATATTTTCCCATCGTTTTCATTTTTAGTTGATCAATCATTCGTCGCATCGGATTGGATGGAAATCTATCAAGTAATTTAGTATATTTGTTTAATAAACTAATCGTAGGCCTCTTCTCCTCGACTCCGCAAATCAATACTGAGATATGTAAAGGTATTCAATGAATGTAAGCCGTTATAAAGTTCCAAATGTTCTTTACACCCTCATGTTACAAAATTAAAATCTCCTATGCGAAAGACAACATGACATAGGAATATTTGATTGTGTCTGTTCTTTACTATATCCTTACTTTTTATGTCTATGACAACGAAGAGAATTACAAAATCTCGAGAAATGATTATTTATTAATAGAATAGTCTTTTGATATTAATAGTAAATTAGTGGGCATTGCAACCACGGACGCTTTCAGATCTGCAAGATTTCAAGATATTTTCCATGATAAAATCTATGATAAACAATCTTGTGTTGTCTAGATAATTCGTCTCAATTTATTTCCATCACTTTTCATTGCTCTATTCCTCAGCGCCATGATTGGCATTCTAACGCCCATGTTGATATGGAGTTTAACATGGTTTACAAATCGACTTGAACTCTATCGACAACTAGCAAATGCTACAACAGATTTTAAAAAGTTTGATAATTTACATTCTATTATGTATACAATGGCATCGAGTTTAGCTGATTTAAATGCATATCGTCAAGATATCGAACAATTTAATTTTATTCATAAATTTGATTTACAACATCGTTTTAGTATTAGTACATTGGGAGAAAGTGAACAGATGAGTTCACAAGCAGATAGTCAAAGTGAACAAAATAATAATGCTTCCAATAGTCGACTATCTAAATCAGAATCTAAACTAAGTTCACGTTCGTCTGCAACAAAAAATCGGCAAGTATTTATTTTACTGAATAAAAAGAAAATCTTGAGAAAAAATTTGTTTTCAATAAATTTTAAGAGGGAAACTGAAACATCAATTACTGATAAAATTTCACGACGAAATAAAAAGGTCGATGATGATGATGATGATGATGAATATTCATTATCAAATGATAGTTCTCAATCGAGCGCATTAGAACAAAATAAAACTTCATCAACTATTCCATTAAAAGTCTATTGGTGAATTTTATTACAAGCCTTTAGTTTTGTTTTTCCTATCAATGGACCTTCTTTCTCTTCAGGCCAAAAGGTCCTGATCAACCATCATTTTACTACTATGTATTCTATTCAATTATGTTTTATGGAATATCCATCATTTTTGGTATATTATCGATTGCATGCATGTATTTTACAATGAAAACATTTACTGAAATTGAAAATTATTTTTTAACATCAGCTATTATATTTATTCATATATTAACTATAATATTTACATTGGTATTTGAAATAATTGTTATTCTATTGATATCATTACTAAATGCAACATTTTTTCATATCACAGATGAAGAGAAATTTTTCTCACGTGTCATTCAAGTAAATAGATGAACGAATTACCTAAAATACTTTGTCCTATTTAGATTCCTACTGCCAACATGATTGATATTAAATCACATCAATTGAGTCATACATTTACACTTAATCAAGATATAACACTAACCGACGTACAATTACGTGAACGTATTCGTGAACGTTTTGTTGAATCGTCAATTATTCGTGCTGTTAGAGATGTTATCGGTTATATTTTATTTATGGTTATTATGATTTTAGTCTTTGCAAATACGTACGTTGTTTTTGTTATTTTTCTGTTAAAGCACAGAACGTGATAGCTCGACAGAAACAGTGACTTTGAGATCCAAAAATATAAACACATTTTTTATCCAATAGGTTGATTAATAGTGAAAAGCCTTGCTTAGTATTAAAATACTTCTGCTTATTTAACGCGATTAACGATAAACCAACGTAGTAAAAGTAAATTACATCTTATTAGAGGACTGCAGACAGTCAAAAAACATTTCCGCATGATAAATTTTGCGTACTATTTGAATCCATGTGCTCGTAACTAGACAATAATGAAGTATGAGATAGGAGCGACTGTGTACTAGAATTATTTTCAGAAATTCCTATCGTGTGCGTATACTTATAGCAAAATGCTTTTCTCGATACCCTGTTGCGAATAATCAACCTACATATATTCTGACGTCAATATTTCTACAAAACTGGTTTTATCTGTCTTTTTTTCATTCTCATTCATTATGAACATGAGAACATATTTTAACGTGAAAAAATGTTTTCTTACTATGATAAATTTCTTTGTTTTTCGCCTTGTTTTACAACATTGATATAATTGCAGAAAAGTTTATCTAGAGTAACATGAAGAACTTCTCCTTAACGAGAGAAAGTTTTTTATTATTATCGTACTCTTAGACAGTTGAAATCAATAAACATTATAAAAATATTGCTAACTTTACTAACAGTGAATTTTCTGAAACACAATCTAACAACGGTACTATCAATAACATGTCAAGCTAATATCGGAACTGATTTCTTGCTACAATTCTTAATGATGAATATCTCCTAGATCTTAGCAACATTGTGTTTTTAGATCAAAAAATATTGAAACACATTTAACAATGAGACAATATACATTACAGCTACTTCTTCGTGGAGATATTTTTCAAAATATTGATCACTTACCTGATACTATGGTTCATTTTCTATTTCGAAAAAAAAACAGCTCTAAAATGAAAATGTCTTTTTTTTGTCATAGGATTGGATCAGTTATTTTATTGAGAACCGTCTTTTTCTTGATCACAAAGATTACTTGTGTCAAAAAGATACCTGCAATTATGTTCAAATTCGTATGTCTGATCTGTTTTCTACTATTCTGATAGAATGTTGTATCGAATCTCTATAGCTGATTCACCCTTGTACTTAAGTAAAAGTATTCGTATACGTCAAATTCGTGTTGAACGTAAAGATTGTCATCCAAGAATAAACAATCTATTTTATCCTTTAATACCACCAAGTTGTTTTGTTGGTGGCAAGGATTTAATGAATGATAAATTATTTGTTATTGGTGGTCAACGAAAATGCTCCGGTTGGAACGAATCATTATCATATCGTTTTTGTAAAGATGTTTGTAACTATACATCAATATGGTCAGCATTAGCCTATAGAAAAATAACAAAACTTTACACAACCTTTGAATCACCATGGTATTTTATGCTTCATTTATTACCAAAGGAAACAGTAGGTTTAACCAAGAAAATATTTATTTACATCCGTTTAGTATTTCTCAAAAAGGTTGAACGCTGTAATCGTAAAAGAAAATATTACGATTTGGATAAAAGTAAAAATGAAATCTGCTGTGTTAAAGGTACCTTTCTTATCTAAAGAATTATTTAGATAATTGGTTTGACGAGAAAACATTAGTTGTAATTATTGAAGGAAATTTATATTCTCCACAAACAGCGTCAATGATTTCATTTGTTTTAATTATTGAAAAAAATCCATTTGGAATGATTGAAAAAGAGATATTTATTCAAGTATCAGATTATACATTAGCAACAATTGACCAAAATAAATCTCAAAGCAATAACACTGGAAAAATACTAGCAAACGAAAATGATATAGGAAGTCAATTCATTAAAATAAATTTTTATTTTGCTGCTTTACTATTTGTAATCGTAAGTACTTTAGGGCGTTGTATTTATAAGAAGAACAAAATTTCCTTTTGTCAATTCATATTTGTCTCGGAGAGTGTTCGTTGGTATCGATTTTTTATTCTAATTAAATTCTAACGAATTTCGTCATTTTTGCTTCTAATTAAAAAAAATTCATTCGAAAATTAAGTTAAAAAATGTAGCTCTGCTAAGTTATAGAGCACTATTCATACCATTGGCTAAGTCTTTATTACGTTAAATATGCACAATATCTTTCTAATATCAAGATAAAAAAATTAACATTTTTGATTGGACGAAAGTAACCTTAAAAGTCAATCGTTCGGCTTAAGTTGATATATTTAGAATTCATTTATTGATGAATTTTCTTTTGATTACAAAAATTCTAGTTTACAACAAAATTATTCGATCTAGCAAGATTTACTCGGAATTTTGGTTTTTATGGTTTGGTTTTTTTTCTTCGTACATTATCAAATATAGTCGATGGTATATTATTAATACTCTGTTGCTATTATTTTCTATTAGTTCATTTCGATCTTAAAGTTTTACAATTTAATAATCTCATACAATCATTAAATGTTCATCATTTATTTGTATCATTTCGTGTTCTAATTGTTAATAATACAGTTTTAAATCATTTAATGGGTTTAATATGTTTATTTGCTATATTTAAATTACTTTATTTACTTAGATTTAATCCTAAAACATACTTACTAGCTGAAACAATCTATCAATCAGCTAAAGGTTTTATCATCATATTATGTTTTGCGTTTCTAAATTATTTAATATTTACATTAATCGGTCGTTTACTGTTTTCAAATGAAAAAAATTTCAAAACATTTTTCGTTGCTTTCCGTGTTGTATTAATATCATCGATAAGAGATGCTGAACCAACCGATAATGTTATATTTGGTTCAATATCAAGAGGTTTATGGCAATTTTTTCTTTGGGTTTTTTCAGCGAAAATTATTGAATATTTTCTAATATCATTTGTTGTGCAAAAATTTTCCAATATAAGAAAAACTCATCAATTAACAGACGAAGAAAGAATTGTCGGAAGAATATTTCAAACATTTTGGACTTATTTTGCTTTTAATAAAAAGATATAATAAATAATAACAACTAACGAATTCCTTTTCTTTTTCTATTTATCGACCAATTGAATTTTAGTTATGATGAAAATCACAAGGGAGCCAATTTGTATCGTCGTTTTGACTAATGATCAAGCATACATACATTGTGAGATGTCCTCGTTTGTTTGAGTGTTGTCAAGTGGAAATGAGGCAAAGCAAAAGATCCTATTAAAAATAGTGTTGAAAATGAAAAGAATGCCGGGTGAGTGTACAATATGGAACTGATTTCTTTTCTTTTTTTTATATTCTCGTCGATTGTGAGTACCTCTTAAACGATAGTAAAGAATAAGATCAGAAAGAAACAAATGATGATCATACCGAAATACACTGTAGGGATCCGGACTGAGTGACAAGTGGTTAACAGTTATTTTTTTCTTGTATTGTTATTGTTATTATTCTACAAGTTTTCTCTTCCTGTTTCCACCCAATAATAAGCTTAGAAATAGGGAATTAATATGATTTTTCGCAAAGAAATCCCATTGCTTTGCTTTGCTTTCTCTGTCATGAATGAGACTATTAATTTCAAATGACTGATAGATATTTTTTTTGTTAAAAATTCTCTATCACGCGAACAATGTGTCATCCTTTTAATATGTTCATTATCCATTTAAAAAGGTCCTATTCTCATCCTACATCTATCATACGCGAGAGAAAGGAAAAAGTAAACGGGTGTACTTAAACCCTGCGGACTTCTCTTCTTTTTCTTCTTTTTTTCCCTTCTACTTCGTCTTTTCTCTAAGCAGACATTATGATTTGAGAAAAAAACATATATAACAAGAAACAGAAACAGGCATGGAATAATTGAAGGGGGAAGGATGAGTTGTTAAAAATACAATACAATAAAAATAAAAACGTATGCTAGAAAAAAGAAATCTCCACCCTCCCTAATTATCGCTTCAGTTTCCTCTCGGCAGGCATGGAATGTAAGCAACAATTCCACCATTTGCTTCGTCTGTCGCGTGTTCAGACTCGATTAATTGGTTAAGTGACTTCAATTAATACATATACACGCAAATATATTTATTTTTTCTTGTATTTTCTCGCGACCAATACACACACACACACACATATACATACAAAACAGAAACGAAAGAAGATTAAATGAAAAAGAAAATTTGTTTTATTTATTATACATCTGAAAATATTGTCAATGACAATCATCCTCATCATCATCCTCGTCTTCGTTTTCACCACAGTGATTTGAATTCATTTTCATGTTTACATTTGTACTTGTACTACTCACATGAACATTTCTCATGTGTTTTTTTAAATCGAAATTTCGACAGAATCCTTTTGAACATATCATACATGAATAGGGTTTGATTTCTGAATGTGTATACATATGAAATTTTAAATTATATATTTGATGAAAAGCCTAAATTGAAAAATAAAACGAAATTCAAGGCAAACAAAAACATTATCAAATTCTTTACTTTTGAACATATTGAACATTGATACTGTTTTATAGTTGAATGAGTTAATTTATGATTTTTCCAATTACCTTTTTGATGAAATCCTTTACCACAAAATTCACAAATCTAGAAGAAAAGAAAAACGTAGCGGTACGTTTTTTTTTTCGGATGAAAAATTTCATTTCGTACCCATGGTTTAAAATTTTGATGAATACGCATATGTGTATTGAGCGTTGACGAACGATTAAATGCTTTACCACAAATACGACACGCATGTGGTTTTTCAGATGTATGAATTATTTTATGACGACAAAGTGTTGATGCCTGTCGAAAACCTTTACCACAAATCTAGACAATCATATCAAATAAATATATCAGGAGTTTTATTATTACAACTAACCTTGCAAATAAACGGACGAATGCCTGTATGCACTGGCATATGTCGAACTAAATTATATTGAGCAGTAAATACCTAATGAAAAAAAATTATGATCAAACAAATGATTTTAAATTTTCTTACTTTGCCACATTGTGCACATGGATAATTTTTAAGTTTATCATTATCGTCACTGTTCAATGCTGTATTATGTTTATCATCACCAGTGCTCGTTGAGCATTCACCTTCTTCTATTTCATCGTCTTCATCTTCATCGTCGATTTCTTCGTCGTCCTCGTCCTCATCATCATCAAGTTCATTATGACGACGTATTGATGATGTGTCCATGTAAGTCTCTTCGTCGGACACATCATCATTTTCCGTTGTTGAACTTGCTATTGTTGTTATTGATGGCGATATTTGTGTGCGTTGCATTTGTTGCCAAACTTGATTCATTTTATTTAGAAATATTAACGAAGAATTTAATGGAATATTTGCATTTGTATTTTTATTGGCTATTTGTGATAAAAATGACCAACATGGATGAGGAAATTTTGGTTTAAGTAATGGAATAGGACTAGCTATTGATGATAATGAATCAGATTCAACAACCGTTCGTTTTAAAGAACGATTTATTGTTGGATTTGACACTCCTTTATCTTGTTTTTCACATGATGATGTTGTTGTCTCAATTAAATTTCGAATAGAGAATTTCAATTGATTGTTCTCAGATTTTGAAATCATCGTATCTGGAAGTAATACAAAAAAAAGACTTATGATGTGAGTCTATTAAGTAAGCTGTCGCGCTTTTTTCAAAGTAGCTCTTGACTGAATAAGTCATGGCACCAGTTGGACAACACGAACGTCTTTACGAATGAACTGACCATAACTTTCAATTACCTGTATGATGTTGTTATCTTTACTTAACTTGCTGATGCCCGAATGTAATATGCGTATACGTAGAATAAAAAAAGGAAGAACCACCTGCAGACTTGCGTGTCAGAAAAACGAACACTGCCGAGAAAAAGAGAAAGGAGCAACAGCAGGGTTAAGTAAAAAGAAATGACGCTGAAAAAGAAGAAGAAAAAAGAGGCCAAAGTGGTAAAGCACAACGATGAATGGTCTCTTGGCTGGTTTGAATGAATAATGCGCAAATCGTATGCGAGCGCACTTCCATTTGTGTGTGCGTGTTTTTTTCTTCTTTTTTTTCTTAGTCGTTACAAAAAGAAAGAGAAGAAATGAGAATGTCTACTACTGATTTTTCATTGGTTGTATAATTCTGATTGATTGGTGAAAATTCTTTTCCCTAATGTGTTTCTTTTTATCGTTGTTTCCTTTTACACCCTATCTCTCTCTCTCGCAAATGCCGTCCAATCGAAAAATAGTTATATATCATGTACACGATTTGAGCAGTTCACTCACCTGAAAAAAAACGCGAAAAGAAAAACTACTAAACTTTTCTCTTTCGTGTATGATGCAAGTTTGAGAGTATTGTCATAGTCATTCGTCCCTCATTCATGCGTACTTGAACACTAATCACCCAATATGACTGTTACTTGCAACGGTATGCACAACAACAACTGCATATAGGTAGGTGGGCACCCTGTTGTGCCTAAAATGAGACCAGAATGAGTGAATGTGTTTGTCTGTATGTGTCTCTCTCCAACGACTGGCATCCTAATCAAGATGACTATCATCAGTATTTTTTTTCCAATCAGGATTAACACATAATTGTTTTGAATAACAAATGGATCATCAATCTGATTATGATCTTTTCTCACACCTTGAGCTAAATTGCAAGAAAAAAAAATAAAAGTAATTTTCTTCGTTGTCGACGACGAACTATTCGACTAGAAATTTAACTTGTAAATTACAATTAATTCGTTTGATCTCGACGATAAGTGCATTGAAACATCTTGACGATAGTCGACGACGGCTAATCAAATTTTATGCGAAAGAAAAAAAAATACTATACAAAAATGAATCGCGCTACCCAAATGCTTTTCTTCTGATAAAACAAAGAGAATAAAAAGCATGATCATCGTTTCTCCTTTTTTTTATGTTGTTGTCGTCTTCATGTTCTCTCTGCGTGACCATATCAACACTCTGTTGTCGGCATCGAAATCAAACAATTTTCAAGGCAGCTGCAAAGCTTGTCGTGCGCGCGGGGCCGATTTTACAATAGACTTTTTGTAGTTTCATTTTATTTCTTCATTCAAATCAATGAAAAACTTGTTTGGTGACTTTCATTTTATTGTATATGATCTTATTCAATGGTTCAATGAACATATATTTATGCATATAATCGTTTAATATACCATGAATATGCGTACTGATTTACAGCACCTTGTTGAGTATGCGATTTTGAATAGAAAAAGAAAACAGAGTGGATTATCAAGTACATAATAGCATCCCGTGAATTATGAAATTGTTGATTGAATAAAAAAACACAACGAAATCAATGATCTATTCGAGTATATGAATTATTCGAATAACCGTTTGTATGTCGAAACAAATGATAAAGATCTTAGATAAAGATATCGACACTTGGTGTAATCATGATTATATATGCTGACAATTGTTTGACAGCCTTAATGCAAAATATCTAATAGAAAAATGGCAGATAGTACTACCGTGAAAAGATAAACTAGCCGATGTATACAAATAGAAGTTCTATTTGGTAAAATCGACCTGAAAATAGTAGTTGTTTTTATATCTAACATAGTTTGTAGTTAAATAGATTTGCTCTTTCGATTGGCAATCTTTCATGATGAATAGACTTCACCGAATTCTCATTTCATAATGACGAAAATGAAAGGCACAGCTGATCTAAGATAATGAATCACGGAGATAATTAATCGAATTCAGCCTTTAAGAATGTATCGCTAAGTATGAATAGAGTTTTCAGAGTGATGAACTACATTATGGCTACATAAAAAATATTCAATATTTGTTTGCATTGAAGATTTTCGTAACGAAATCGAATATGTGATATCCTTTTTCTTTAATTCGAAATAGTACAACGAAATAGTTACGCGCCATTTTCTCTATATTCATATGTGGAACAGGAATAAAACACCTGATTACAAATTATGAGTCGTATACATAATTTAATGTTCAATTGATATTGAGGATGCAGCATCAAAAAATACTCGTTCGAACGTTAATGGAACTATTGAGATAGATCTATTACCATCTTATTTCAAATCTCCCAATGACACAATTAAAAAATCGTGGAATTCATCATTAACTTTTTCATTTTCAAGATTCTGGATGGTAAAAATAACGCCAACAGAAAGAGTTATTAACTAGTAAGTGTTTTAACAACTGTTTATGGGCTGTGAACTCATAGATATGCTTAAAAATTCAATCGATATCCTTTTTTTAAGAATTAGGTGATAACTGTAACGAAGTTATCATGGTGGTTATGAATTTCATTGTGACTAATAGAAAATTATTGGAAATTTTAATGGGTTGTTCTTAGCAAATGCACATTGGAAAATGCGTACGCATGAAAAAGAGTAAACTCCAGAACGATATCAGTTCTTACAATAAAAGACTTTGCAATCTATTGCAATACCTAACGGGTGTCTTTCATTGAAGTTTCCTTATGCAAAAATCTTTTCTAACAAATAGTACTTCATTTTCGTTTCTTGAGTTACGCTTGACAAGTCATAATAACTGACTCGATAATCATCATTTAAGGAGAAATTAAAAAGTGCTTTTCTAACTCAGATAAAAAATATTCAAATAAAAAACTACCCGTGTCAAGACTTTATGATTACTTTTCTATCATTTTCCAAACAACGCATCCGAACAATGATATTAGAAAGAAATTTATCATAATTATTATTAAAGATCGCTCTATTCAGAACAGTAGTGAAATTCATCCATAAGTTAACTTTTTTCACAACCTATGGATCTACCTGATTATCAATAGGAAGTCAAACAAGTAAATAAGCGTCTTCGTACATATGGATAAAGTTCTCTTAGTAATGAGGCTTTACGGTAACCACCTTATGGGTATTTGAAAATTCAATAAGTGTTGATAGCAATGTTCCATAGAATACCTAAAATTTTTAGTAACTTTGTAATGTTGCCAGTGTAAAGCGATCCTGCCATTGTACTTGTACCTATTGTAGAGGAAATCAGGTTGCGGGCTTCATACCGCATTTCGTATTCGAGTGAAACTCAGATACCATCTAGTCTCATTTATTTTCGTTATTCAACAAAAAACGACACGCACTTAAAAAAAAACTTGGCATTTGAATTTTTCGCTTTTCGATCGAAAACCGGCGAAACAGTTACTGAAATATCGGCAGAATAAGATTGTTTTTTCTTCTATTGCTCATTATGCGTTCAGGATATTTATATCAAGGTTCTCTTGCCAAATTTTTCTTTCTTTTTAAAAATAACGGGTGCGCCGGGTGAAATGAGCCCCTCAGTATTTTTCGAATATCTTGTTCAGGTTCTCACGTATTTATTTGATTTTTTTCTCTGAAAGATAGCCCCATCGAATTCTCTACAAAACCTAGTGAAGACAGTTCTTTCAACGAATCATTATGAAACTATATCCAGTCTAAACTACAATGCTCCAAAATAGTCCACTTTCAAAGCACTGTATTTTGTATTTCCGATTTTGCACTGCTCTTTTCCTACTTAGAAAACGGATTGATTAGGCTAGTTTGTAACTCTTGAAAAGCTCTATCAATTGAGCAAAATCGATAGTTTCAAACAGTTTTTGAAGAAAATTGATCGATGGCAACTCGCAATCCTATCCAAATATCTTATTTTGAGTCTTATCAGAGAGATTAAATCTGAGAGCAGAGGAAAATTGCATGAGAGTAGAGTCTCGTATCTGTTTGAATAGGAAAAATGAAATAATTAGTTTTATAAAAATGCGTATTTGAAAGTGGACTATTTTGGAGCATTGTGGTGTAGACTGGATGCAGTTTCATAATGATTCGTTGAAAGAACTGTCTTCACTAGGTTTTGTAGAGAACTCGATGGGCTATCTTCCAGAGAAAAAATTAAATAAATACGTGAGAACCTGAACGAGATATTCGAAAAATACTGAGGGGCTCATTTCACCAGGCGCACCCGTTATGGTTTATATATGTTTATTTTTACAACCAACGAAAAAAAAAATAAAGCATAAAAAATGTTAAAACAAACAAATGATCTCATATTATGTTGATCTAAGAAGATTCAATAAAATTCAAAGAGACGATCTATAAAAAAATAAATAATTATATTACGCTCTTTCATTGATATCCTATTCTATTTCTATGACATGCACGAAAGTACAATCTCTGTTCACTATAAGAAATATTGGTGAATAAAACTCAAGACATTTTTGGTATAGTATTTTTCTTCTTTGAAAGTCTTTCGATGACTTATGATGGGGAGAGACTAGCGATGACAATAATATCCGAGATAAACTGGGAAGAGAATAAGTGTTCAACTATTAGTATAGACTGTAGATATAGAAAATTATTCTCCGTCGAACTAAGTTCTTGGTTTCTTTTAAAAAAGTGACAATTAATGACACAAAGCATAATGAAATATGAAATTGTAGCGACTCCTTTGCGGTGTATTTTATTTTTATTCAGTTAAGTCGCGAAACTTGTAGTTCAACACGACAAATGAGCATATACCTGATATATTTATTCTACTTCGTATTGAAAATTTTCGATTGCAACTTCGAAAAAATGTTTAAACATATGGCGCCCTCCACTGAATATAATTGCTATTCATTCCAGGAGTTATCGGACAGAGGAAAGATGCTATATGAATTCATTGGATTATCTATCAATGTTATACTTTTTCGGCGAGGTCATCCATTGATTTTAGTCAATGACGGAAATGAGTACAAAGAAACAATGAAGATATACATATATACAATGGTTTGCAAAAAAGCTTGGAACGAATCTTTAGCGAATATTAACGCCTTTTTAAACTGCTTTCAAAAAAATGCTTCTATATTCAACATATATCAGTTTACAGTCTCAGAATATCTGATCCAATATTTGATTCATCCTGCTTTCTTTTCAATAACCAAGGAACATCTATCTTTTTTCTGTTAGTCAAATTTGATTAGAAAGTTTTTTAATGTTCATCTTTAAGGCGATTCAAATGGTGTGAGATTGAGCTCGTGAAAACCGTTAATTTACATTGTTCGCGCCATTTTTCAGTCAATTGTTTTAGAGTACTTCATTATTTTCTCGAATAAATGGACCTAATTTTTAGCTGTGTTTGGTATTAATCGCACTTTTTTCGACCATTAGTTGCTCAATATTCCCGAAAGCATTGAGTTCTGAGATTTTTAATTTGGTATCTAATTGTAGGCAATGTTATCTTTGTATATCGGTAGATTTTCTTATTAGAACAAATTCTGATGTTCCAATAATGTAATCAGAAAATTTGATATGATTTTAGACTGGCTGTCTTAGCTACATCAGGTTATTATTACAGAACTATAAAATAGAAACCAATCAAATATATGAGTATTTTTCGTAGATAATCTACTTAGTATAAATCTACAATAACCACAAAACAAAGGGCCAAGAGAATCTAAAAAACAGTAAATCTTTATGTTGTGAGATTGTTCCAAGCTTTTTGCAGACCATTGTATATATATATATAAATGCACCTTACGAAGAGCATCAATCAAAATTAATATGGATCAGCAGAGTACTGCAACCCGGTCGGGTACCCGAAACCGAACCGAACCGGACCATGAGTTCGGGTAAAATTTTTCGGGTCGGTTCGGGCGTCGGGTTAAAAAAGAAATTTCGGTTCGGGCCCAAGTCTAAGATCAAACCCGGACCCGAACCGGCACTTAGTGACAGCTCAACTTTTCAAAATATTTTTACTATTTCAACCTGGTATCTACTATTGTCAAGGTATTGGGATAAGAATTAAAGCCGATTGGATCATCACTTTTACCAAAGAGGAAAACGTAGAAATGAAAAGAAAGTTTTTGTTTTGTTATTTTTCAAGATTCAAGGTACTTAAAATTATTGTGCACTCAAAAAGTAGTGCATTCTAGAATCAGTCAGTGTGTCCGATCGTTTACAAGATAACTTTTGAAAAGAGAGTGCGATCTTGATGAAATTTTGTACACAGTATTGTCTCATCAATGTCTTCATCAACTTCGAAGATGAGAAGGATTCGTAGAGCCATTGCTGAGTTATCGCAATAAAAAGTCATTTTTCCCTATGTTTTTCTATACGATTATTGACCTATCCAGACTTTTGTGAAAAAAACATTTCTCTCATAATCAAACAAAAATTCAGCTATTACATACCATTCGATAGAGAATTTCACGGGGTACAAAATGGTATATAAAACATTAAGAAGCAAGATGGCTAAGTCACCTATTGCAAAGATACTTAAACGGAAATTGCTTCTGTGTTTTTACTTTTTGAAGTACACATAATACTCGGATTTAAATCCGAGGTTTTCACATTTTTTTACGTAATTTCAGATGAGTGGTTTTGTTGTTTATTTATTTAAGTAGATTGCATAATTTTTCATATGAAATAAAGTTTGAAATTGATTATACGTGATAATGGTAGCCGGGTGTGTTATACTTATAAACGGCTGCCGGTTGGGTACCGGGTGGAGTTATTCGGGTCCAGTTTGGGTCCGGGTACGGAGTTGTCGGGTCGGTTCGGACTCGGGTAAGGAAGAAAAGCTCCGGTCCGGTTTCGGGTGGAAAAAAGTGCACCCGTGCAGCACTATATGGATCGGTCAAACGTTACTTTTCTTGATTTACCTGATGAAATACTACTCATTATTTTAAAGAAACTTGACAATATGGATGTTCTATATTCATTATTGGATGTCGATAATCAACGACTTGATACTATAATACTTGACAAAGCTTTCACGAAGACTCTCAATTTTGTATTAACAACGATAGCTGATGATGTTTTGTCGATTGCTGATTCAATGCTTAATCGGTACTGCTCTAATATCTTGCCTAAAATTGATCACAATGTTACATCTCTTATTCTTGAAGCAGAAGCTATGGAACGTATTCTTCTTGCTGCTGATTATCCTAATTTAACTGAACTTAAACTGTTCAATGTTATCGATTATATTGTTTCACATTATTTTACAGGTAAGACATTTCAGTACTCATGTAAAAGAAAAGATTTTAATAGAAACCTTGTGTATATTACACAATATTTAATTGTTCTTTATTTAGTCGAATCGCCATTTCGACGTATTTTTCAACAACAAATTACAGATTTCACTCTTGTATATAGCAACGATATTAACATATTATTAACGAATAAAAATGCAAAATATGTGTACGAATATACTTTGAAAATCTGAAACACTTATCTGTTATTGGAATACCTCCAATTTTCTTAATTCGTAATGTATCTTTGGCTACTTGTTTCTCTTCATGATGGCCGTCTCAAGTATCTGATTATGTTGATTGTTAAGCTTAATTGTACAGAATATCGTTCATCAGTTGTTTCCAATATCGTAAGTGTAGATATTATTAGATTCATTTTTTTTCAAGTTGAAATATTTCGAGTTATATTATTGTATCTTTTTAGAATAATCTGCCTAATATGAAATGCTTCTCGTTGGAATGTCGTTGTTCAACTAATCAATATGATACTCATGTTTTACCTCTTCTTCGTCGTATGTCAAATCTTGAAGAATTAAGTTTAAATATTATTAATGAGAAACGAACTTCATGCGTCGATGATACTCAAATTAATGAGAATATTCTTGTTCATATGCCACGACTTAACAAATTTACTTTTTATATTAGTACCGGAACCAAATTAAATCATATAGTTCACCATTTATCGAACCATGATATTCAACGAACTTTTACAAACATAGGATATCAACAAATATGCTGTTTTCTAAATCGAATAAGTAATGGTGTTATATGCCATGCTTTTTCATTACCGTTTGCGTTTGATTATCTTGAATATATTGGCAACACATTTCCATCAATGGTTTTTAATCATGTGATAGAATTGGCAGTACACGATATACTTCCATTTAAACATGAATTTTGCATGCGAATTACTCGCTGTTTTCCTTTACTGAAAATAATGCGTGTGCTTAATTCTCGACCACAGCTACAGTTATCACACGAATTCAATTCGAATGATAATCAATTCCATTCAATCGCTGAATATCCTTACTTTACTTCGCTTTCTCTCTTGCATAGTCATACTGATTATGTTGAACAATTTCTCAATCAAACAAAGACATATCTGCCTCGTCTAACCGAATGAACAGTCAATTATAATCAATTGAGAAGTGTAACAGAAAACTTCACAAGAGATACAACA
This sequence comes from Rotaria socialis, assembly GCA_905331475.1. Classification (NCBI taxonomy): domain Eukaryota; kingdom Metazoa; phylum Rotifera; class Eurotatoria; order Philodinida; family Philodinidae; genus Rotaria; species Rotaria socialis. The sequence continues at coordinate 37,284 of CAJNYU010003972.1, read as the reverse complement.
CTGCTTAATTGTGTTAAAGTGAAACAATTAATTATTGAGAAGACGGTAGTACATTCAAAAGACTTTTATACGTATTTCCCTTTGTTATAACTTAATTTTGTGTTCTGAGGAAATTAATAAAAGAATGAATTTGTTTTTGTTAGCGGCTTGTTTTTATTGTGACACTCGGAAGCGAGTGGGTGCTGACTGTTTCTTCACGTAGACAGTGACAGTAACATGGTCACAGTGCTAGACAAGGTTGATGAACTTCACCGAATTTATGAACTTCAGAGTCAATATAGATGCGATCAATATTCATCTATCATAATTCGCCTTTTAATAAAGCAATTGAGGCAGAATTGTGTTTCTGATCGAGACTCTTGGCGAATTATACGCACACAAATTTTCAGACCTCTACCTTTCATAACGAGTCAGATCCTGCATGATAGTCTTTTGTCCTCTACTACCTATGTATTTTATTGATCTTACGATTATTCATCACAGATGTGTATAGTACGTACGTATATTTGTGCTCTAAAAATGATGAACAAGAAAATATTTGACGAAGTTGAATATGAAGAAATTTTTTCGCATTTTAACTGGTATCCTGAAGAAGAATGAATATTAATTCTTCCGATGAATGTGTTTGTCTTGTTTGTTAATATAAGTAGATATGCAGAGAAAAGTAGAGCTTTCCCTGTCAAACTAACAAATTAAAAAATAGTAGGCCAACACTACCATGCATTAGCCGACATATTCACATTTAAAGGTATTTACAGTATTTCTAAAGTGTTGAGAATTTCAAGAGAGTTTTTTTTTGTCTTTTTATGGTCATATAGAGTTCATTGTGCTGACATGAGAAAGTATATTTCAAATAAAAAAGAACAACATTTCCTAATGTGTCGAAGGTATCCTCAAATATAAGAGAAAACAGACCCAAAATTGTAGTTTAAAAGAAAGTTTTTTCTAATATTTTTTTCTCAAATGCAATTCGATGATATCTATCTAACTGCAACCTAAACAAAAGAACGACAAATTCTGCTCAGTAAAAGGATTTCGAGCGCGTTACATATACTGGATATAGCATCAACATTAGAATCTTATGGTCATTGCGTGACAAGAAGAATCTGTATTTAAAATTTGTTAGTTTCAAACTCGTATTTTATCGCAAATATCCATTGTTGGCGTGTGGATGTCAGTGCCTGCTTTCTTTTCAGACACCGGCATTTCATATTTGAGTGAAACTCGGATACCATCTAGTTTGATGTAAATTACATGAAACAGAATATTATTCATTCTAAAATTTTTGATGTAATTTCAATATTCGCGTGTTCTAGTCCACCCCCGACGAGGCGTCTTGGGCAGATTTTTCCCAACCAATATTTCACGTTTGTCAAAGTGTAAACCGATTGGCTTGAGTCGTCTCTGAAAGTTTTTGACACTCGGAATTTCTTTTCATCAATGTTGCGCTTTTGCAGATATTTTATCTATTATATTTTTAAGCAAGTATGTCGTACTACAGTTCATAAATCCTGATTTTTACTAATTAAGAAAAGCCGAAAATCTGTACACATTTTTTTTTACACTGCTTTTTATTTCTATATTTCATTCTATCATATCTTGAGGTGAGTACGGATGTCGGTATACATATCAGCAATAGGACGGGTTCATGGTCTGTTCCGGAACCAAATTCAAAAGTCTGTCAAATCAAAATATCCCATCTTTGATAGATTTCACTTGTAGCCATACTCACACACTCTATCTTTGTATTTAACTAGATTTTGATCATCATTCTTTTTTTCATTTTTGCTTTTCAAATGTCAACAAGTGTCAATGCTGCCTATCATCACGTTTGTTGGTACTGTGATCTCTCCTTATTTGATTGTAAAAATTCGAAGGAACTGTGTAAAATCAAAGTTAGACCACTGTTGTTAATCAACACACTAAGTTGTATCTCGAGTGATTTGAGAAATCATATTTTATTTTATTTTTGACAAATATGTGTAACAAATGTTTATGAGTATTGATCGATTTGAAACTGCATAAACGTATGGTAAATGTAGAAACAGTTAGTCAATAATATTCAAGTCACAAAGGAATAAATCAACTATTAGGTTATAAGTAAAAAATCCTTCTGCCTTTTTTTTTATACAACTGATGTGTTATATGAAAAGCAGCGGCGTAACCAGGAGTTTTAGGTCAATGGACAAATTTCTATTGTGTCGGAAAAACATGATGGGCCAAAACTTTTTGGGTCAACACAGTACTGATAACGTAAAAAAAATGAAATGAGGTCGTCTAAATCAAATATACATCAAACTCAGATTTTAGGCCTGCGTCGGGCGTTCTTTAGTCTATTTTCAATGTCACTGTTCACAACATTTATATTTTAAATTCAAACACAAAAATCAAGACCACGATGATACATTTGTGTATAAAATTTCAATATTTCATAGAGTTGTATATCGAGATCTTTATGAATGCATGCAACAGTAAGCCCGTTTAGTCCATTTTGTTTTACGGTAGACCGACACTAACTTTTAATTCTCGATAATTCATTGAAACTCAGGGGGGTGGGAGTGATTTGAATCAACCGAAGGTCAAGTAAAGTCAGATAAAATAAATGTGGAAACTTCGGATTTCATCCGAGAGTTATGTGTACTGCAAAAAGTGCATGCGACATATGAGTCATTCTAGAATGCCTGAACACGAAAATTATCATGAGAAACTAGACAATTTGATTTCTGGATGGAGTTTTTGTGAATTTTGAGACGTTTTTCAGGCGATGTTTCGTTAGAAAGCTATGACTTAGTTCAAAACTAATATCAGATTTAGAATCAGCGTTAAAAACTGAGTCGATTTATATATGTTGTGAATAATTCTGAGAAAAGTTTTTTTTGAAAAATCCCTGTACTCCCCCTCAGGGATGGTCTGATCAAAAATGACAATTTTTTCGACAACTCAGCCATTTCTTGACGGATCCTTCTCATCTTCGAACTCGACCTAGATATTGATAAGACAATTCTGTGCACAAAATTTCAGCTCAATCGAATGTAATTGTGAAGAGTTATCGAATAAACGGACGGCCGGACGGCCGGACACACTGACCGATTCTATAGTGTACTCTTTTTTTTTTGAGTACACAAAAAGTAGATCTGCTCTTAATCGCTTCCTTTCACTAGAAACCATTTTCAAAATCGTGTAAAATTGCTTCAAATAAACCAAAGGAATGGGGTTTCAGCAAGGAGGAGGTGATTTTAATCAACCCAAAATCACAAAAAAGTACCCCTAAATCATTTGATTTTCAGTGATTCTCGGTGATTGTCAATGATTTCCAGTCATTTCCGGTAACTTTTAATTTCGTAAAAATCACTACGGACCACTTAAAATTATGAAAATCAAAATAGTCTTTCCCCTCTTGCTGAAACTTCTTTCAGCAGAAGCTGTTGACACACTATACATATATGCACAGACAAGTGAGGAAAAAAACATGCAGAAGTCAAAATACAAGAAGCGACTCTTTTCTTCTTCTTTGCTGAATTCTTCACAGAAAGAACAAGCAAAGAGTGTATGTGAGATTCAGATGGAAGAAAAAAATGCAGCAGCTATCTAATTAAAACATGAATAAACAATTCGGAAAAAATAAAATTCAATGGACAAAAATTTACTAATAAAAATTACAATGCGCAACTCTCCAAATGAACTGGACAATTGCCCATTTGCCCCTCCCGTGATACGCCGCTGATGAAAAGTTCTAAAAATTCAAAAACAGTATTTAAATAACAACTTCACAGAAGTTTCTTCTTTAATCGGAATCGAAAAATACGTAATAATGACAAAAAAAATTTAGAAATTTTTAAATATTATATTTTTTTCTAATTTGTTCGCGTTTTTTCTCGCGCGCTTTACGCTCTGCTTCACTAATACGTTGTACAGGTAGAAGATCTGCTGTTGGCTCACTAATTGTTGTTATTTGTTGGGCATCATTTTCATTCTTACCTAATTTAAATGTTAATTCAACTGTTTTAACATCTTCAACAGGTGCTAGAGGTTGTTCAACTTTCGATGAGGGATCCAATGCTCGTTTGACTTTGGAACTGAATTTTTTTTGTTTTTTAAGTTCTTTTTCTAGTTGAATTCGAGTTAATTCAGGATTTGGAGTGCGTTTTTGAACTGATATTGTGCAACGTTGGCCTGCTAACATACATGCAAGCAGAACGCCCAATACAACCATTAAAATAATAAGTAAAACAATAGCAAGAATTGTAAACCATTCCGTCATAGTTATTTTTTTTTTCTATGAGAAAAACTTCATGGTGAATAATGATATGATATCGATGTCTTTTTTTCCTTCACCGTTTCGTATACGTAAAGCAAAGCGCAATGTATGAGTAATAGCTATAGTAAAGATTGAAGTAACAGGTGGTTTAGATGTAAAAAAAGAGACGAAGAAAAGGAAGAGAACATGAAAAATATTTTTTCTCTCGAATAAATCAATTGATGCGTGTACCCGTATCCCGTTGTATTAAATGGTCTGTGTCTATGAAAAAAAGAACTGGTTGTTAAAATGATTCATCCATTTTAGTATATATAGAGAAATAAACTCGATCTAGGATTGTTTTTAGTTTATGAGAATGAAATTTTAAGAGAGAATTATTTTTTTCGTCTTGTTGGTTACAACCAAAAGAGTGATAACCTTTCGTTTTTATAGGTGTTATTTCCGTTGCCTTTTTCTCTTCATTCTTATTCCTTTCGTTTTAACAACAAAAAAAACTTCCATTCGAACAATACATACGCGTCAAGACTTGATTATAAAGAAAAAAGAAAAATAAAAAACAAATAAGATGAAATCTAACAGATGCAAAGAACGAAGAGATAGCCATGTTTTTATTTGAATACAACTAAAGACATCATAGCAGCAAGACATTGAACAATATTAGTTGTTATTAAAGCGTCAACATTTTCTTCTAAATGGCGTTTTGGATCTTGTTTACCGACATTTCTTATTGCTAGTTGTTCTGGAGTCATATTTTCTTCTTCTTCTAATGATTTAATATAATTTTTAGATAGATCAAGCATTTGTTTAACAACATTAGTATTTTGCTCGTTATGTTGATTAAAATCTTGTATTGTTAAACCGTCCATCCAAGATTTTTTATGTAAATTTAATAACATTTTTTGTTCTAAGTCGTTTTTACGATAATTTATACATATCGAATAATAATGACGATTAAGACCATGTATTAACGCTTGAATCGATGGTTTCGTTAGATGACCTAAGTTTGATGTAGTTTGTCGAGCTTCTTGCCCGAGTACAAACAAATTTGGATTAATAAGACGAAAAGCATCAATAACAACTTTGCCTTTAACACTTTGAACTGGATCAACAACAACAGCCTAAAATGAGAGCAAACTTTTGTTTCATTACTATTGTGACAAAATCAAATACATACAACAGTACGCTCAGTTAAAGCTTCAAAACTTTGTTGAGTATTTATATCTACACCCGATAGCCAACAGCCAAAACCTGGATGTGAATGATACCAGCCAACGACCATTTCAGGTCGACCTGTTTGTTTGAGCATGTCAAGCATTTTAGCTTGAAATACAGGATCAACAGCTTCAACACTAACGCCAGTACCCGATTGAGGCATAGCAAAAACATCAATAACACGTACTGTATAATCATCAACAAATTCACCCAGCATTAAACTAAATCGTAAGATGATTCATTTAAATAAAAGAAAAAATTTTAAAGATTAAATAGTAATCTTTACCCCATGACTTCCATAGGTACACCAGCTCGACCATGCTTAAGCATTTTAAGAAGTGATAATGAGGATATATAAACTTGTTCGGCTGTATCAACCATAGGAGTATCACCTTGAGATCCACCACCTTGTAAATCTCGAGGCAATTGTCCAAGACCCATATTACGCATAAAACGTTCCATTTTTCTATTTTATTGTAATATCTGTAATGAAAACGAAAAAAAATTCTTAATGAGACGTTTAAAAATTTTTTTTTTATAAATTCAAAAAATCTATCTGAATCATCTATAAATCAAATTATTTTCGCATATGTTTTGTACATATCGATTGATAGAATGTCAATTCATTCTTTTGTTTCAAAAGAACGAACTTTTCAATTATGTGATAAAATCGTCATATTTTATTTTAATTCTAATTCTGAAGCGAAAAAAAAATTACAACTTGTAAATGAACACCTGTATTGTCTAACTCACCTTAGAAAAGGGTCCTTTTTGTCCGAAAAAAAAACAAATAACGAGATATTAAACAGTCATGATCAGCCATCTCAACCATGCATTTCTGTTCTTTTTGATTCGTGTTCTTCTTTAACCAATAAGAATAATTAAAAAACGTTCTGGGTTCTGTTTTGATTATGATGATAGAAACTATTTTTCTAGTTAGGTTTATTTCAGATAACTCATGACGTCTGTTCTCCTCCGCCGTTTCCCATCGAATATTGTCAGTACAATATTGCGTAAAAATGTTGACGTAAGTTTTTTCATTTATATCGATTTGTATTGTATTGATTGCTTTATTTCGCTAGCAATTAAGAAATCTCTCATCAATAGCTGTAAGTAGTTATAAAAATGACATGTGCTGTTTTTTGTTTAAAAAAAAACATACAATTGTTTATATTTTAAGACTATAGTAGATAAAATTCCTGAATCACATAAATATCATGTTACTGTTGTACCAGGTGATGGCGTTGGACCCGAATTAATGTTATGTGTACGTGAAGTATTCAACGCAGTGGGTGCACCGGTTGAATTTGATGAATTACTTGCAAGGTTTGATGTCGAATGTATTTCAAACAAAAATACTTTCTACTGTTTAATTCATTCTAGCGAAGTAATGCCTGGCCGATCAGCGTCACTTGCTGATATAGTTGCTTCCTTTAGACGTAATCGAGTCGGCATGAAAGGCATTTTAACAGTAAGTAATTCATTTATACTATTTATTTCATAAATAGACTATCAATCTAATCGGTTTTTCCGATGTACTTTGTCTTTTGTCCATTGACGATAATTATTTTCATAGACTTTGATTGTGCATCAGGGACTCCTATTCTATTGTATACTTTTAGACACCGGCTCTCAGCGAAGGTGGAGATTTGATGTCATTAAATATGAAGATTAGGTATGGGAAATTATTGTTAATAAAAATAATCTGAACAAAAATGTTTTCAATATTTTTCAGACGAGCATTAGATCTTTATGCCAATGTGGTTCGAATTAAAACCGTACCTGGACTTAAACTTCGACATCAAAATGTTGATTTTATTGTTATACGCGAACAAACTGAAGGAGAATATAGTGCACTTGAACATGAGGTAAAATGAATTTGTTTTTGTTGTTTATTTTATAAAATAATGTTTCTTTACTGCCATTTAGTCTGTTCATGGTGTTGTTGAATCATTAAAAATCACAACTTATGAAAATTCAAGACGCATTGCTAAATTTGCATTTGACTATGCAACGAAATTCAATAGAAAGAAAATTACTGCCGTACACAAAGCGAATATTATGTTAGTGTTTCTTGTTTTTTTCCTATACAAAAGAAAAAAACGTTTGTTTTTGTAAAATATTTAGGAAACTTGGTGATGGTCTTTTTCTTGAATCATGCCGTGAAGTAGCAGCATTATATCCAAATATTAAATTAGAAACAATGATTGTTGACAATACATGCATGCAATTAGTTTCTAAACCACAACAATTCGATGTACTCGTTGCGCCTAATCTTTATGGAAATATCGTATCCAATTTAGCTGCTGGTTTAGTTGGCGGAGCAGGAATGGTGCCTGGAGAATCTTATTCAACGGATGTTGCAATCTTTGAACCAGTATGTTGATCGAAAGCACGTTTATTTTTCTAAATCATAGATAGTCAACGAGAAAGGTCTATCATAAAACTAATAGAACAATTGAATAAATGTCTCACACACATAGCCCGACCTGACAATCTATACCAATGATGTATAGTCGACTCAAAACTTCGATAAATACTTGATATTGAGATGAAATAGTTGAATCTTTTTTGTTCTGAACGGGAACTGTGGTAACTTTTGGAAGTTTCCTTGTCCAGAATCGGACTTATAGAAGTACAAAAAAATGCAGAGTGACCCTTCGACGTGATCTAATTGTTTTCTCTTTGTATTTTGAATAAATAATCTGTAAATTTTTAATTTTAGGGAGCACGGCATCCATTCTTAACTGGTGCTGGTCGAAATATTGCTAATCCAACTGCAATGTTATTATGTGGAGTTAATTTACTTCAATATCTTAATCTTGGTAAAAATATTTAAGAAAAAAACAATGCTAATTTCACTTATATTCTTTGATCATTTTATTATTTAGACACTATGGCTCAGAGAATTGAAAATGCTATTTCTACTGTAATCAAACAACAACGTATAAAGACGCGTGATATTGGTGGTTATGCAACACAACAAGATTTTCTTCGCAGTATTCTTCATCAACTTGGATATTAATTAAGAATATCGTTATTATATGCAACAAAGTACAATATCAACCCAGCCTTCTACTAGTAGTTTTTTGTGTTTATGTTTTTCATTTCATTTCATTTTCATATTGTCTTAAGGACAAAATATACAAAATTTATTTTTGTCTCAGTCAGTCACATAAAACAAATTGTACTGCAAGTTTTTCTTTATTCAAACAGTTATTTTAAATTAGTTTTCCAGTTAAATAATCTCAATAGAATTAGTAAGTTTATGTTCGAGAATACGATGTCTTCAGAACACGTCAAGACTTTTATTGTATAGAAAACTGGTTAGATTTGTATAATTTTCGAAAAATTTGCAGCAGTGTTCAGACTTCCAAAAATGGAAATTTTGGAAATCTCAAGTACTTGTGTTCTAAATTGTTTGGTACTTCCCAAAATTATACAATTTCCGAAATTTCCAAAATTCTGTACAAAGCGAAATTACAGAAGATTCCGAAATTTCTAAACTTTCAAATATTTTCAAAAAATTTTCATTTGCTTTGCTATGTAGTAATCGAGTTGATGGAAGCTTCGGAAATTTCTGTAATTTCCTTTTTCGNCCACACCCCCACACCACATTAAACTCCCCCCCCAACCCCCCCCCCCCTCACTCGTAACGCCACCCGCAGTTACCCATTAGTCCCGCTCAACCCACACCCACTCCATCTTAAACTAAATATAAAACTAAAACTAAATCTATTTCTATCACTTATTTTCGAATTGATACCATGCAGTTTGATGTCCATTTATATTCGAATTCGAATTAGCTATCTCATGATCGAAAGTATCACGTACATTTGTTCCTGGAAAATTCTACTAAGAATAATAAGGTGTACATAATTTTCTAGATAATAAATTCTAGTAAAATTACATAAATATAAACGCATTATATATTTAATAGAATTGTCAAATGAATTTCATCTTAACAAGAGAAAAATATCACATAGTTATTCCACGAATGTTTGTTTGAAAACCAAGATACCCAAGGATTCTGATCCGACGCATTTCTCTATACACCGTTCGGTTTACTTCTTTAAAATTACTTTCCGAAGCTGGGAGAAAATGCTGAAAATAAATATTCATCAACAACAAAAATGTTCGATGTTTGAAATGAACAAAAGACAGGTAAAAAGGAAAAGAGTCGATCGAGTGTTTTCTGTTTACATTGAATCTCTTCGTCGTTATCGAAGAGCCAGTAAACAAATAACTGACAGAGAAACGACTCGTTCTTAGATTTGAGCAAAAATTTATTGGGAAAAGCAAAAAAGATTCCTGATTTCTACTTTTATGCAGAATTCAAAGTTACTCTCTTTCTGAAACGAAGCCAGACGATGAAACGCTCCGCGAATGAATTTCAGCAGCTTATGCCAATATTTTAAAATATTGCGCTACGAATAAGACTATTTATATACCTATAATTAATTTCTTGCATTTATTCATCAAAATAACTTGAATAATTTTTTGCCCAATTTGTCTTGTAATAAAACATACATTTCGTACATTATTTTTGGCAACGACTCGTTTCATCCATCGACAATTACAAGTAACAATCAAGCTCAATCGCGCCATTTTTTAAAGAATTGTATCCCTCTGATCAGGAAAATTAGTCGTTGCTACCTGAACATTTGCATACTTGACTGTCGAGTGTCGACCATAATTTATTTCCCAAAGCGCATGGCTATATTCATAATTTTTTTATTCGCTGAAAAATATAAGGAAGAAATGGCATCTACTGTAGACGAGAAAATTTCCAAGTTTACATTTTGCGTTTTATTTTATTAAATAAAAAGAGAACTACTAGAATCAATCATACGGAAACTTTTCGCTGAGAATATAACCGATGAATAAGAATAGCAATGATAATGGAAATTAAAATGCTATAAAATATAAACCATTGTCGAATATTTTGTCTATATGTTTGTTCCTGTTGTAACGTTGCTGAAGGCCTTTGATTTTGTTGTCGTGGATTCTGTTTGACAAAATATAATTTTCCATCACGCCAATAAAATCGATTTCGGTGCGACCGAAATATGGAAAATAACATATAAAGAACCCAGAACATTTTCTTCGATACTATTTGTGTGTGACTACGGTGTTATTTTTTACAGTAGATGATTTATGTGTTCCCGGGAAAGAAATGATGAGAAAACAGTCATGGTCGTTCTGCTTTTTTTCTTTTTATTGTTCTACTATAAATAGAGCGAGAAAAAGAAATTCTACCTTTTTCTTTTATGACCAACAGTAACTTGTAGACTAGATTGCTTTTTTTCCTGTTCTCTTGAGTATTAAAATCAAAATAATTATTTTTCTTTATTCTCTTATAACTAATTTGAACTGGTTGAGAAAAAATAAAATGATTTAGAGAAAATAGCGGACGAGATAAAGTAAATATAAAATATCAGGTATCATGCTATTAAATCTGCAAGCATGCCATCTCACGAAGTCGTCGGAGTCTCGAACGAGGCGCATAACATTAAACTAGTCGATTTAAACATATTATCTCTGAAATAACCACGCAGAATAGAACAAAAACCGAAGTCATGAATAATATACGTGAAACTGAATCATTATAAGATATGGCAATGTCAATATTTTTCTATATAAATTCGGCGCTCTAACATATATTTCTATTTCCTCTTCTTCATTTCGTTATCAAAATTTGAACTGTTATTTTAGTAGCTCAGTTTGCTACTCTTGTGTTTTGTTGTCTTTTTTGAGCTGCAACCAAATTCTATTGTTCATCATGCTTGGTAATTCCAATATTTTATTTTTTTCTTACAACAGAAAAATATTTAATCAAAATTTATATTCAGATATCATGAAGCCATATTCATCGTTAACTATTGATCGTAATGAACCGGACTCAGATGCAATTGAAATGTTCTGCGGTCAAATACCTCGTACAATGTCTGAACATGAATTACGAGTATTTTTTGAACCCTATGGACGAATTTATAAGCTAAATATTTTACGCGATAAACACAGTGGTGAATCTAAAGGTTGTTGCTTTATAACATATTATACACGACAAGCAGCCCTGAGCGCACAAAATGCCTTACATAATTTAATCATTTTGCCTGGCATGCATCATGCGGTGCAAGTGAAACCAGCCGATATAGAAAATCGGAATGAACGGAAAATTTTTATTGGTATGATATCAAGATCGTGCAATGAATATGAAATAAAAGAGCTATTTATACCATTTGGTACTGTTGAAGAGTGTACCGGTAAGTGGGCGATGGCCAATCAAAATAGTGATTGAGTGAAGTTTGTTTTTCTTGAAAATTTCAGTACTACGTGATTTAAATAATCGATCGCGTGGTTGTGCATTTGTTACATATCTAAAACGGCAATCAGCGTTAAATGCAATAAAAACTATGCATCATTCATATACAATGGAAGGTTGTTTATCGCCTCTCAATGTTCGTTTTGCTGATACACCGAAAGATAAAGAAGTTAGAAAAATGCAACAAAAACTAAATGAAAGTTTTCTTCAGCAAATAGCAAACAATACATCATCGATCACAAAGGAAACCAATGAAGATTTAACTTCTTTAAATCTAATGTTATTCAATAGACTTTATTCGAATAATATTAATGATCTATCCTGTGGTGATAATAATCATAATGGTTTAGCATCGAAATTAATTAAGCATCAACAAAACAATCTATTTGAAACTAATACAAATACTACATCTATATTCTATAGTGGAGATCAAAGTAAAGAACAGCAGCAACAACAACAACAACATTTAACCAACAGTAAAGGTCATTCTCTAAGGCTTCCAGTGATAATGAATTTACTTCTATCGTAGAAATGGATGATGTAGATAGGCGTTTCTGTTCCGGAATAATACAGATATAGTGATCTAGCTGACATATATATATATATATATGAGATTTACTCGACTTTGACAGATCTATAATACTGATTAACTATGAAAATTGATTCATGTTTAACTAATCTTGGTAGACATTTGTTATGTTTTGCAGAGAAAAAGAAAAATTCCATCTTGGTAGAGAAAGACATTATCTGTCATCTCTAATTTTCTACTCTAGATTGTCTTTCAACACTACCTGGTTTACTTGTCAATGCTGAGATAAACTCATGTATGTGGCCTAAATCAACCGATGATGATATTTGCCTATTGAACGACTTTCTTTCGTCGACTACAAATGGAATATCAAATATGCGTAATCTTTCATTGACAAATGATAATAATTTTCAAATAAATAAACAACAAAATAATAATAGTTCTCAGTCGGCGAATATAAATGACGAAAAACAATTAATTGGACCATTAGGTTCGAATCTGTAAGTATTTATAAATAGACATTTTTGTTCTTCACAAAACGAGTGAAAATCTATCGAAGTTTCATTTATCATCTTCCATCGGAATTTACTGATCACGATTTAGCACAAACATTTTCTCCATTTGGTAATATTCTATCAGCCAAAGTAATTTTCTCTATTTGAACAAAATCAAAATCATCTCGCTAAATCTTTCTTTTTTTGTCTCCGAAAAAAAAAGATATTTATTGATAAATTAACAAGTCGAAGTAAATGTTTTGGTTTTGTTTCGTACGATAACATGCACTCGGCTCATCAAGCAATCAAACAAATGAATGGTTTTCAAATTGGTTTAAAACGATTGAAAGTAGAATTGAAAAAACTTCGTATTCAATAGTTTTATACATACATATTTTTATTTCAAAATTTCGAATAGATCTATGCATGACGATCCTTTTTGCCTGTCTTTTTTATTTTACACATTAAAAAATACATAAAAAGCTCATTGTTTTAAAAACGATTCGATTTAATAACATCTATGGGCTTGCGATAATCATAAATTGACGGTGCTAGAGAAAAAGACAAGAATAAAAATCAGTTAAAACGTTTTTTTTTAAATTTTTACCTTGTAAAATAATTCCACATGTACCACAAAAACAAGCGGTTGTGAATATATAAAGAAATAGCCGATCGATGACTAATGCTACATATTTCCATTCTTCTTTAATCTTGAAAAACAGAATGGAAACATTTTTAAAATTAGAAATTTTTATTATAGTTTGCTGTCTACTTTTTTCTCTTCATCTTCTAATTTCATATGTGTTGCAATACACTTTAAACCTTCGAATGCTTTTTTAATTTCATGTGGATAAAGTGACGGTTCGTTTGAATATTCAATTCGGTTTTCTTCATGTTGATCTTCACCACTTGTTTCCATAGCATCTTGATCGAGATCATAATCATCAAGTAAACGTGCTTTTTTCTTACGAATTTGATCGGGACTTGAATTCAGTAATGGTAAAAGAAAACCACGTCTGGATGATGTTGTTGGTCGATGCACTTGTTTAACACGATTGATATTTATATTTGTTAAATGAAAATCTAATAGATTAGTTGGTTTGGGTCGACGCATCCATAATAATCTTGGTAGAACATGTAAAAATACTCGCCGCACCCATGCAGGCATTTGATGTGTTGATGGCGAACGAAAATGAATATTCAATACAACAACAGTGACAACAATTGATAGGGTAACAAGAATCATTGTAAACAAAAGATATTTACCAATTAATGGCACAACAAGAGATGTCGGTGGAATGAGTTCAGCTAATAGCAAAAAAAACACAGTCAATGAAAGTAAAATCGAGATACAGAGTGCCACTTTTTCACCAGAATCCGATGGTAAATAAAATGTTAGCACAGTAAGAAATGATATACCAACACATGGGATAATCAAATTAACAGTATAGAAAAGAGTTTTACGACGAAGTGTAATTAGAAATGTTATATCCGGGTATGTTTGTGGGCAACATGAATATTTTTGAACATTTCGTTTAGCTGGAACTTCCATTATATCCCATTCAACGGAACGATAGAAATCAGTCAAATCAATGGCATAGGGTACAGCTATAATGACCAGAAAACAAATATATATATAATTATATAGGATTGACTTAAATGTGTGATGAATTTCCTTACTATTATTGCCATAAACAGGTATGTAACCATTTGTTTGATTAATATGAACAAGATCAACTTGTTCACCTGAATATGTCCATGAGCCAAATTTCATCTGACAATGTTGAATATCTAGGTAGAAAATTTAAGAAAAAATATATAGAAGAATTATTTCTCGATTCGATCTACAGGCCATCGCATTGTTTAGTTTGAGTCTCATAAGGCTCCGAGCTATTACTTATTCTATATAAATAAGATAAGATTTCCTCTCTTCAATTTCATTCCCTTATGATCATCAGAGAAGTATCATTTTCATGGCAAAAAAAAAAAATTTCTACTAACCAAATGGAAAAAATTCAACATTGATCGTACAGCTCGACTTATAAATTGCTGGTGGCTAATAGAGAATAAGAAGAAACAACAAGTCATTAGAACAAAAATAATTTGTTGTCAATGTCACCTCCCAAATAACGCGGCCATCATAATAAACAGTAGCTTTTGTCATTAATGTTACTTCATAATTACCATCAGCACTAAAATATTTTAATAGAAAACAAATAACAAATTCTTATGAAAATTCCTTTTCTAAGCAAAACAAAAATTCGCTCCACTTGTGATGCATGCAAATATGCATATAAACAAATGCAATAGAAAAAGAAAAAAAAACAGTTTTTCTACGAAATAAAGCAACACCAACTTATTAAAAAGCACCAAATCTGGTCGCCATAATTCACTAGCCGGAATTGAGATGTTGGTCATATTATTGAACTTCAGCGGATCCCATTTTAAATGTTCGTCCATCCATAGCTAAAAATGATTAGTTATTAGGTAACTTGGTGTTCTTTTCTTTGGCTTTCATATATATATATCATTATAATTAACTATTTTGCAAGTATAGTAACAGAATCTGTCTATTGATGTCAAGTCTCTTGACGGATGTGTGTGTGTTTTCAACGCTCGCATGTCGTTTGGATAATCTATTCTTGTCAACAATGTTTATCCATAACTATCAGAAGCGTTGATGGACAGAACAACAAACTCTCAGAGAACGCATGCGTGCAAGAAAGAAATTCGTCTATCATCTTATACATAAGATAGCACGCGTGTACCTAAGCGTGCATAAAAATCAAGGGAATGACAAGCAACGAAATAAAAAAAAACAACAACATAATAGATTTTAGTATATTCTTATGTCGACACCTCATTGCCATTGTGTCAATTATGTTAATAATGATACTATATAAATATAAATGTGTATATAGAAGGGTTATATGTGATATAAATTATAAAAAGGAAACAATAGAAGGTAAAATAATATTAAAATGTTTTCTAATATCAAGTGATTGTGTTCTGTACAAGAAAAAAACCAAAGAATATAGTGCAACAATATGAAGAATAACAATATCCAACCACAACATAAAGATGATTACTTGTTATACAAAACAATGTCAGGAAGCCATATTTCTTGGCTCGGAATGTAAAGTACATCGACGCCTCCATATTTTGCTGGATCCCATCGTAGTTTATCGTCGTACCACTCCTACTCATGCATGCACTCTTTTTCTTTTATTCTTTACTCCGAGATTCTATCTTATATTTATTCTAACAATTAATATTCTTTCGAATCTTACCTGTTTAAGCCAAACGTTCGTTGTCATAATCTGATTTTTTTCGTCCTTTACAATAGACACAAAACGTTGGAATTATTTGAATATGAAAAAAAAATTTCAGCATACCACATCTAATAATTGTGTTAATCGAAGGCCTAAATATACTGTTAATTTTTCACTATTATGTTTAACTGGACGAATTAATTTATTGTAGGCACGATCTTTGATTAATTCATCATATAAACGTTTTGCATCAGGATTAGCAGTAGTAACTGTTTATTTGATTGAGACAGACAATAAAAGTAACATAAGAGAAAAAATAGATTATTACGTAAGACTTACCACCAACGAAGCACCAATATACGTGGAATATTAATAATATGATAATACTTGTCTCCATGCATTGAGTCGAATTTCTTTACGTTTTCTTTTTCCTGCTTTGCTTTTCTTGATATAATCTAATCATTGATGGCAGAAAAAAAATCAAAGATTTCGATTATTTCTTTTTCTTCTTCGCTGTTGACTGTTGATGATGAACAGCTACTACGTTCTATCTTATCTTTCTCTTATTTCTATGTCTTATGATAATATGGCAATGATGATAGCCGAGGAGTACCATTGCCCTTACGCGTACATTATATGAGTGAATAAACACATCACTTTGTTAATTTATGCTTTTCTTCTTCTTCTTCTTCTTCTTTCTTTTGTTTCTATATTGTGGTTGTTAAAGAGAACATATGTTTTGAATTAGATCAGCTTTTTCTATCGTTGTTACTTTTCCACATTCTCTGTGTGGCACTCTCTCTCTCTCTCTCCCTCTGTATCTTACTGCTTCTTGTCGTTCCTTAGTATGATAAGAAAATTTGTTTCATCATCATTGTCTCAATACCAGAAATATACAAGCAGAATAACAAATATATTGAATCTGTGTTTTTATAAGAAAAAGACGTTTATCTGCACGGAAAATACACTAATCTATAGCAGTATATGTATATATTTATGGTTACATCGAAAAAGATACTTTGAATATTGCACCAGTTAACTTCAAACAAAGTCGTATGTATACATCTAAGAAAAATATGCGCATGTCGCTACTAATGGAATAGTCAATATAGATAAAAAAAAAAAAAGAAAAAACACTTGGTGCAAGAAAAAAAACGAACAAAGAAAGAAATATGCTTTTTTCTCATCATTCTGTGCTTAATTGAGAGGAGAGGAAAAGCCGAGGGAAGACAAAGGAGATGACGCGTGCAAATTGGACAATTGCATGAAAATAATCTTGTTTTATCGTAAACTCTGCATGCATGTACAAATTAGAGTATAGGTTAGTATACATAAGAAAATCTGAACAACTGTAACTGAGATACAATAACATTATTCTATTTAAGTTAAAAGGAAACTATGCTTGCTGATTGTTTCTATTAAAGAAGCCAATTAGGTTCTTGCTGTTTCAACTAATGTTTGTTTTTGCCCATTAAGATCATTTACGTATGTGCACAAATTTGCTCCACTCACTTGCCTTTTGCTTTCTAGAGATCTGATGAGAAAACGATGCGTGATATATTGCTCGAAGTATATTGATATATATTTAACAGCCAATTAGGCTCTAACTGTGCCGAGTAAAATGCAATAGAATTCTCTCGGCTCGTTTTCTTCTTCTTCTTCTTCTTCTTCTTTTTCCCCTTTATATTTTCTCACTGATCAATTGTATGTCAGTTATTGAAGTGAATCATGCATTCATAAAACTAAATTCATACATACTTATTCCATAACAGTATTAGAAACGAGACGAATGGATTTTGTTTCGTTAGTAAACGGAAGCATGAGTACGTAGATGATGATCGTAATAGATCGAACAAAAGCATTTGCTCTTATTTATCTTTTACTCCAATCATTGAAGTTAACCTGTTCGTTCTCTCTTCAAAATCTCTTAACAGTTTGAATAAAGTCATCTTAGTTCTAGTTACATCTCTCTTGAGAGATTCATCAAGTAGAAAGAAACAGATGTTAATATAATTTGTCAAAGATGAAAAAAAGAATGCTTACCTTGAACACAGATTTCTTTTCTGTGTTCTTTTCCTAATCGATTAGTATGTATACAACTATGTGTAGCTTGTATTCAACAAAAAAATCAACTAGTGCGATCAAATGGCCTCGGGATAAAACTTTCAGATCTTTCTGTGTCTATAGCATCTTTACTTCTCTTCCCTCTCCCTCTCCCTCTCTCTCTCTCTCTTTGCTTCCCCTCTCTTCTGTGTCTATTGAGAAATGGCAACAGCAGGAAGAGAAATAGAATAAGAATAACACTGATGACATTATTTCGACTAGAGTCCCTTCGCTTTCCTATTCTTGATTTTCTTTGTTTCTCTCTCTCTCTCTCTCTCTCTCTCTTCTTTGGTCTCTAACTAAACAAGGCTTCTCGTATTCAGTCGTCGTTTCTATATTGCTTTTGCAAGTCTACGATTCATTTACATTCGATTAGAACTTTGTACATCAAGAATAGATTTTTTGTTGCTAGAAATAAAAAGAAAGAAAAAGAATAGAAGAAAACAAAAAGAAAAACCTCCATACATTCGATTTTTACACACACAAGTCTTTATTCTTGCTAGTGATAAATATCGACTGTATCTATTTTTCATCTGGTGTCGATGTCGTTCTTCTACTGGCTACTATTCAACGTACTAGTCTTGATCAAAAACAGTAAGATATTCATTTTTTTTTCCCGAGATCTTCTATTTTATATATTTCTTTTTTGTATCTTCAAAAAAAAAATTTCTAGTTAATAGTTCATATCATGAAGAACAATTATTTAAAGAATTATTTCAAAATTATAATCCATTAATACGTCCAGTACGAAATGTTGAAGATACCATAACAGTATCGTTTAGTATTGCTCTATTACAATTAATAAGCGTAGTTGAAAAAGAACAAGTACTTAAAACAAATGTTTGGCTACAAGTCGTATGTATTACAAAACGGAATGCATGAAAGAAAGTATGTGACATTTGTGTCCTTTTAAAGGGATGGCATGATTACCAAATGCAATGGAAACGAGAGAAATATGGTGGCATTCAATCAATACGAGCGCCACCAAGTCAAGTTTGGACACCTGATGTAAGAGCTACTGACAGCATGAAAAGAAAAAGAAACGAACTATTTTAGATTGTTCTATTTAATAATGCTGATGGTAAATATGAAGTATCATTTAAATCTAACGTTGTTATTTATCATGATGGCTATGTGAATTGGGTTCCACCAGCTATATATAAATCAAGTTGTTACATCGATGTAAAATTTTTTCCATTTGGTAAATGAAAACTAACTTTTTTTTATTATTGAATTCAGAGAGTAAAATCTTTTTTTTCTCCTCAGATAAACAAGTTTGTGAATTGCGTTTTGGTTCGTGGACATACGATCAACGGCAATTGAATTTTACTTATTATGAAGAAAAAATTCGACATGTGACTATAAAAGATTATGTCGTTAGTGGTTCATGGGATCTTCTCGATGGTCCTATGACAATTCAGCAATCATCCTATGTACCACCTCCAAACGATGGCAATGATACAATTGAATTGACGGTAAATCCGCGGTTTGAAAAAGCCGACGGACGTGACCGTGTGGAATTTGTTTGTACACTTATTATAAAACGTAAAACGCTTTTTTATACAGTTAACTTGATTATACCGACGGTAAATGATTGATGACTAGATTTTTTTTATTAGCAATCCTATGCGTTTCTTCTGGCTTTGTTTTTCTAGGTGCTTATTTCATTTTTATCGGTGTTCGTCTTTTATTTGCCTACAGATGCTGGTGAAAAAATGACATTATCCATTTCAATTTTGCTCGCACTTGTTGTGTTTCTTTTACTTATATCAAAAATTTTACCACCAACATCTATTGTTATACCATTAATAGCTAAATATCTTCTATTTACATTTATAATGAATATAATAACCATATTTTTTACTGTTGTTATTATTAATTACAACTATCGTACGCCGCGTACACATAAAATGCCGAATTGGATAAGACGTTTATGTATTGACATTTTGCCTCGAATACTTCGTATGGAACGACCAAAAAAATATGAGAAAGACGATAGTTTAGGAACATCGGAAGCCGATAGGGAAAAACAGACGATGTTAAATTATATTCAGGCATCACGTGCACTATCAATAGCATCACCAATCATGATGAATCATAATGACGATAAGAATGTTGATGTAAACAATCATCAAGATGAACAGTTAGAATTAAAACAACGTAATATAACAAAAAATAAACATCATCATCATCATCATCATCATCATCATAGTCGACATTCATCAAAACGGCATCACCAACAGAATATGAATCAATCATCAACAACTGATGATGATGATAATAATTTAACAGCAGACGAACTTGATCTTTTATTAACTAAAGAAGCCTATGAAGCAGCAGAAGATCTTAGTTTCATTGCCAATCATATGCGATCTGCTTGTCATTATGAAGGGGTAAGATTTGGCTTTGTTGTTTACGAAAATGCCATTCATATACAATTGAAAACTTTCTATGCTTTTAGATTCGAGACGATTGGAAATATATTGCATCAGTTATCGATCGATTACAATTATTCATTTTCTTTGCTGTTACTGCGCTTGGAACACTGAAAATTTTATTCGATGCACCAGATATTCTTAAAGTTATCGATCAAAATGCGCTTCTTAAAAAATGGGATCCAAAGTTTGGTACAAATAGTTGACTGTTGTTTTTACTTTTGCTTATGTATTGAACTAATTTTTTTATTTTCAATGTAAACAAACCAATGAACTTATGCGGGTGTTCTTTTGTATATTGTATATGATCTAAGATTTATTTACGTAATGAACTGACCGTCTGTTATGCTCTTTTCTCGTGCTCTATTTGTTTCCCTCTTGCTAATTTCCTTCTAATAGGGTTAGTCGTCTTTACTATGGCCTTCATTTCTAGCGTTCTCTTTAATCATGCAAATACTGAGATTACTGTTTCTCGTTCCGTCAGCACAGACGCAAACATTGGGAAGCCTGTGCTTAGAAGTTTTTCCGTCACATGAGGCTCTTTCTTCTTCTTCGTCTTCTTCTTTTTTTCACTGTCACAGTCATCATTGTCGCCTTAATGATCAATATGTTTGTGCGTGTATGACACAATGATGATGAGTTGTTGCGCATGCTGATTCAAACAACAGTTGACTGGCGAGTAGGTCATGAAATTTTCTTAGATCATATCACGTAGGACAACAAGCGAGATAGACAACAAACAAAAAGAAGACAAACAAAAACGTCCGGCATGATGATATTTCTTAATAACCCTGCTAATGTGATTAATGAGTAAAACGTCCACACCTTGATTTAGCACTAAGGTCGCTAAATATCTCTAACGATTCATAAATAGTTATCCTGTTTTTGTTATCAATACTCAAATAAATTCTTCTTATACTTGAAAATCCAATTTTTATAAAAAATTATTCATATGAAAATCCGCTCCTCAATATTCTTATTGACATGAACAATTAGATATTTTATTTTGTTAAGGTTCGCCTGAAATAATGTAAAATATTGGAGAAATATTTTTATACTTTAAATTCATTTTGATTTTTCCCAGCGTGTTCATAATTATAGAACTAATCGTAATACGAATAATTTATATAAAAACCTGTTCTGGCAAGATTAGCAACCAACGTCTAGGAAAGCTTCTGCTCAAGTTATTTATTATCAACAGTAGTTAAGAATGCTGGAGTTTTTCATAGTCATCACACAGAACATACTGGTTCGATTGCGTTATGATATATATATATAATATATGTTGGCGAGGAGCAAGAAAGGTCATCATGATAAATTTATGATAAATTATTCTTTGATTCTATTCATAAACTTATGCTTGACGTTTCGCCTTCAATTGACAGCATCTTTACAGTTTCCTTTAATGCTAAATCAGATGTATTTTGTCAACTATAACTATTGCCAAATAGGAAGGAGCCAGGAGACATGATCAGTATGATCCTGTTCCGTTATTTTTCTTTTGTTGTCTCTGGCCAGAGAAAAACGTTAAGCGTAGTTCCCATCGTGATCCACCCTATAGTTACTACAAAAGCAAATTAAGACACATCGGTTAGCAGGGTAACTATCACTATGATCATCTGTCTCGCAGCTCTTCCTTTTGTCGTTTGCTTGAGATTTAATTAACAAAAATACATCTGATCTAGTATAAACAGAGTTTGTAAGCAGGCTGCCAATAGAAAACAAAAGGTCAAGAACAGATTTTTATAAATACAAGAGCGGAAGAATTTATCAAAAACTTATCAGAATGACCTTTCATTCTCATAATCAATATGGTTGTCGGTACGGTGAGACATCATATATTATGACACGAAGACTTGAAATACTATCAAGATGAAGTGGAAATAGATAAAGATGCGGGTTTCTTAGAGAAAACCAAACATATGAAAATAATTCGAAACGAGATACTCATATAGAATTCAATGGAAAAGAAATCAATACGACAAACCCAAGTACTGTTTATTGAAACTTAGAACAATGAAAATTACACCGGCCAATGAAAGATTGGATTCAAAACAACACAAGATTTTCCGCACATCGGCAACGTCCGAAAAACAAAATTCTAGTGCAGACATGAATTCAGTTGTTTTGACGAAGTACGAAATTATTATAATGAAACAGGTATCAACATAAGATGTTGCACTATTTGTACAAGCAGCATATAAAAAAAAACAAAAGAAGCTAAACAAGATAATCTATTATCGGAAGAAATTAAGTGCTTTACCCAACTAAAACTGATAAATGAGGCTGTCATAACACAGACTGACAAGGGCGGAATAATATTCATCATGAATAAAACTAATTATGCCGATAAAGTACAAGAAAAACTTATTGAAAAAACAAGCTATGCGGGAATTAAGTGCTGCTACTTAGAAATGCGAACTGATATCTATTGATGGTTCGTCAACGGTACGTCTACAACTTAAGTTACACAGCAAGAATAACTGTCGAATGAGAATAGTAACATCGGGAAAAGAGGAAAGCACAGATGATGTTTTGATCATTTACAGAACAGTTGAACACAATAGAAGAGCAGTAATATGATTTAGACAGGAAGTACATGAATCAATTCATTTTCTTGATACGATACCAACAAAATAGGAATTCATTTTGAAATTATACCATTTATTTATAAAAAAAATCATGTTGATCAGCAAAAGTAAATTTATTGTTTATCAGATTTATAAAAACGCACAACTATCACACAACACAAACCAATAAAATTTACTAATAAATTCAGTATTTATCAGATAACATGTGAGCGTGATTCGATTTACAATAGTGAAACCAGTTGGACTGCCAAAAACAATAAAATCGTCTATAAAAAGTAATAAAAAAAAAACGAACAACAATCAAAACGAATTTCATATCATCATCAAAACTATGCCAAATGTGAATTCTGTGTTTAATTAATCGATTAACAGACACAATATGACGTCAATCATACTCAGTTCCCTTTATTGGATATCGAGATAGTAGAATGAAATAATAATAATAATAATAATAATAAACGAGAAAATTAAATTAGATTCGCTCATCCAGCTATTTCAATTTTTTCTTTAAACCACACAATTGCTACAGAAGAAAGAAAAGAAAAACGAAAACAGCGGAGAATGATGATTACTGTGATCAACTGTGTTCCATTTCACATGGATAATTGCTTGTAGGAGCAGTTCGCTGACGGCATGGCGTCAAGAATAACTTTACAAATGCGAACTTATAAGCCATATGTTTTGCTACTTCCTCTGTTTTTGTAGAAATCTTTCTCGCTGGTTTGTTGCTGTCTATGGCAAATCGATTTGCTTGTGTTGACCGCTGATACAAAAATTCTTCTTCGTAATTAGTTTTAGAACGACTGATTAATATATATATTTTTGCATACTGTACTGTTAATTTTTTTTTTTCTAAAGTATCTTTGATGCAATCTGCCCGAATAGTTATCGAACATTATCTTGACATGTGATATGGTTCCGCGGAGATAAAACTAGTAAAATATACAAATACATTTTATTTTCCTAGAGACACCCTCATATTTTAAATGATACAGATGTTCCTATGGTCTGAAGATAACTCAAGTAGGAGTGCCAGATTTTTTCTTTCGCTTGGAATTAGAGAAAAAAGGGCGCTTGTCAATCATATCTATATATATATATATATATATATGTATATATTTAATTAATGTAAACTATCTTCCATTCGATGGATTGAGTGATGCTGGCATGCAAAACATGATTCTCCTCAATGTACTTCTAGTTTAAATTTCTCATCATTTTCTTTCACTATTTTCCACGAAGTCATCAATTTAGTAAAATTTACTTTTTAATTCAATATGAATCTGCTAACTGAATAAAAAATCTCGAAATTGATTTTACTCAATGAACTGAGTCGCTAAAAATATGCCAATTTTTTTCTTACAGCAATAGGCAAGCAATTAAACAATTTGTCTGAAGCCTTTTCTTTCGCTATTAAATGAGATTATTACGATCAGTATGATTTCATCAATAAAAATATACGGCCTTCATATTTAATAAATATGTAAAATAATTCATTTTTGATCTGTTACTATTTTGACGCGCATATCGACATGCATATTTAATGGTAGCCATTTAATTTTTGAATGCAAACTATTTATGGCAGCATCTTTTTTGAAGTTCTTTGTTGCATCGGTTTGTTGATTCATACACATACTATTCTAAAAAATGCAATTGGCCTAAAATGTCTTTTATTACTTTTGATAACGTGTCTTCGTTTTACTGAATATATTCATTTAAAATGAACTAAATTTTTGACAACAACAGTATTTTATTTGATGGTAGACAATATTAAAAAAGTCATTCACATAGACATTTAGTAAGAAAATAAGAAAAACGACAAGCTGCTGTCGATTTAATCAAAAATTATTTGTTGGTCAGTCAGAATCAGAATTTCAAATGTGACGCAACAATCTATCATTGTCTTTTCTCACGTTCGATTGTTTCTATTGCTTATTCTAACATACACTGATAAAATATCTGTTCTTTAGCAAATACACAAGAGTCAACTTTGGTTTTTTTCTCTGTCGTTATTTGCCACATGATCTTCGTTGTTATTCTTATATTGTTTTAAAAAGAAATGCATGTAAAACATATTCGATTGTTGATCTAAAGAATCTTTCATTTCATCCGAAGTTCTCTTCTCCTTGATAAATGTACGTACGTATATACGTATACATATACGATTACATAAAAGTGCACGATGTCCTCAGTGTGAGTACCCTCATCCGTTAACTCGATTCTTTTTCCTTTTCAGAGAAAACTTCAAAGTGATGTCAAGAGAAAAATCCAAGAAACAACTAAGTGTTGCTGATAATGGGTAAGAAAGAAATTCATTGATAAATTGATTCATTGTTGACTTGAGTCTCTTGTAAAGAAGAGGATCATATGAATCATAAAAACCGAATGATGCCGTTGGTTCTTGGTTCTCATTGTTAGTGATATATTATAGAAAAACAATTGAAACAATTGTTTGCTCTTTAGTCACTTTCTTTTTCTTCTCTTTCAGTTTTTCTTTTTCTTTACAAGATCATCTTGACAACGGTTTTTATTTACTGTTTCTACGATGTCTGCCAGTCAAGGTGAGATATATAGCGCATCCACTTACAGTGATATGAAATAGATCTTGCTATCAGACAGAACAAAAAACATTTTTCACCGGCTACAAATGATTTCATCTTGACCTTGAACATTATCATTATCATTGAAGGTAGATAGTGTAAATTTCTACCGAAGTTTGTTTTTAGTTATTGTGTGAACAAGAAAGTAGAAATCAGTTCTTACCCCTTCCTCTTTGCCTCGTTTCTTTTGAGATTTTTTTCTCTCTCGCTTTATTCAAAACAACAATCGTTTTTTACTCTCATTTGTAATAGATAGACGCCATTGGCATTATTGCGTTTTTTTTTAAGAACTTCTCTATTTCATTATATTCAATATTGACATACTTCACGTACAATAACACGAAGAAGAAGAAGAAGAAGAAGAAGAAAAGAACTCAATATTCTTACTGTTCATTTTATTTCAGATTTTTACCAACTATAATATCTTACAAAAAATATTTGTGTGAATTGATTTATACACAGACCAATGACACTAACTATGCTCGATAAACCATTAGGTGATCTACGACGAGAAGTCGTGGATCTTCGTCAATTAAAAATATCACGCGATTATGATATTAATAAACTAGGTAAAATAATAACTGTATCAAAAGATTCATTACGTGAAACTGAAACATTTCAACGAACAATCCTACAACAATTACAACAATTTGAAATATCATTAGCTGATATTAATGAAATTTTACGAGCAAATATAAAACAAAAAGTACAACTTGAACAACAACAAAAACAAGAAGAATTAGGTAAAGGATGACTTTTATTTTTCACCATAAACATTCATTTCAAATATTATAAATTTTAAGATAATGACATTGAAATACGTGCTAAACTCATGACACTAAATGCTGAAGCACTTGAATGTCGTGCAGCAGCTGTACAATTACAGCAAGAAGCAAAATTGGCATTAGTGAAAGCTGCTGAAATAGAGAAACATGCTAATGAGGAGTTAACTCGGCAAGCACATGAAATGAAACTAAAACAGCAGCAATTAGAAAGAGAACGAGCTGCGGAACTTGAACGACGTGTAAGATTAGAAGAAGAACGACAACGATTAAATGTAAGTGCTACGGGGGAAAAAATAGAATTTGCAACTTAATCTTTGCCTCATTTAAGGAACTTCAAATTCAGCAACAACAAAAAGAACGTCTTTCCGGCTTGTTAAAAATGCCACAAGAACAAAAAGAAGAAGAGGATGAATATGCTGATTGGAAAGAACGCGAGTAGATTTTCTTTTCGTAGATATACATTCAATTGATAATCGATGTGATTTTTTGAAAAAACGAATCTAGCTTTATGAATACTGATCAATGTCCTCAATGTATTTTTCGATTAGCACCAAATGCTCTTTCGATACCTATTGAAGTCAAATATCTTGAAGTATCTGCAACAGAATATTTACTCGACGATCAAGAAGAACTTATTAGTACACCGATGGTAGTAAATTTTGATACAACGGTAATATTTCGATTGATTTTTATGGTTAAATGTTCCGCATAAGCGCTTCTATTTTCTTTTGATTTTAGAAATATCAACAAACACTTCTTCTTGCCATACCCTACATTTCTAAACGATCGAATTATCGAGAAAATGTGATTAAAATTCGTCAATCCAGCGGCATATGGAAATCAATTAATTCAAAAGAGTCAACATTTGATTCATACAAAGTTTGTAGAATGCAAAAAGAAAATAAAAATTTGATCTTTTGTTTCATTATAAAATAGGAAAAACATTTTGTTGAATGTAAATTAGAACAATCAACTGCATGTGCAGTTGTATCACGTTTAAAACAAGACAAAATTCTCATTGATAAACATTCATCGGGTCGATTTTCATCCGATGTTGATCCTCGTTTAACAATGGAATGGCCGGCGAATGTTTGCTCGACAAATTTAAATATAAATCTTCGTGTTTTGCCTGTTGATCTACCAGCATTTACACAGTTTACAAAGAATTTTTCAAGTGATTGTCAAGGTTTAATAGCTGTTGGACCTATTATTGAACTTCAATTCGATACTGTTAGTTTACTGAAACCAATTAAATTCACCTTACCTATTCTTGTACAAACGAAACAAAAAGTGGCACCAATAAAACCAACCACTGTTGTTCAAGCGCAAGCATTTCAAGAAACATCAACAACTCCAGCGTCACAGCAAGAACTTATTTTACAACAACAACAATCTATTTTTAAATCTATGCTCGGCGACGGTTAGTCAAGCATAAACTATGTTTTTTCACTAATTTTCGAAGGATGCTTTTATTTTTTCTTCTTTGACAGATTCGAATAATGAGAGACTCGTTCTTTTATTTTCCAGTCATAATGAAAATATGTGGCATATCGATAGTGATATTCACCTATCCGATTCGAAAATTCATGATACTGTAACAACGAATATGCAAAATTTACATAGTCGAATGATTATTGCTCGTTATGATCGACAATTTACATCGACAAAACAATTGCAAACGACAATAAATTTACTTGAAGAATCATTGAATCAACGTATTGTTTCATTAATTCTTCGTCGTCGTCTATCGAATCTAAATGAAATATGTTTTGTTTGTTGCTCAAGTCGACGTATTAATAATATCGATAGAGATCTTCAAGCAGACCAATTTATCGATCACGATGAACAAATTAAAGAATTAATTTTACAAGAAGGACAACTATTAGAATTACGTTTTCGTGGTAACGTCGTACCTATTGAATATAATAAACAATCATATCGATTTGCATTCAATACATATTTTCCATTTTATTTTCAAACTAATGTTTCTGAAATAGATAAATATTCTCAACATTTATCACCATTTTTTTACGGTTTCGTACAAATATTTTCAAGAACGATAGCAAAAGAGCATGGCCAAAAAAAACATCAAATCGATGCAGTAAGTTTCTCTACATGATTAATAGCAAACAGAACATTATCCAAAGGAAGCAGTGAAGTATAGAGATACAAATCTTATCGTTCTTTCTAGTGACTGTAAATCAATAAAATCTCGTAAATGTTTCCTAAACATATTTTTGAAGGATTTATTAAGAGAAATATTTTTCAATAGATTAAATCAAACGAGTGCAGGTAATCAAAATGAAGTTTTCAAACTTTTTTTTATTTTGTCTTCAGACAAAACAACAGTGGCGTGAAGCAGATGTTTGCCAAGCAGAATTAGTTATTCGTTTACCAAAGCCAAGTGGAGAAGTTCGAGCACCTACTCCAAAAACATTAACAAAATTTACTCCTGAAGGTAAATAAAGAAAACTGCCATTCAATATTTTTTCACCAATTGTTTTCTATTAGGAATTTTAACACCCCTCATTTTTCATGAACTATCAGCAAGTTTAGTTGGTGATGAATGGTGCCGATTAGCACGTCGTTTAGGTATGACAAAGATACGTATTGAAGCTCTTGGACATGAGTATGCCGAGGATGCCGGCTACTATATGTTACTTACATGGTTTAAACGTGCGCCACATTCAATTGATAAAGATGCATTATTAATAAATGCATTAACAAATATAAAACGATGGGATATAGCACAAGAATTAGAATTAATGAAAGAAGCTAAACGTCAAGAACAACGAACATCATCGAGAGATGGTAAATGAAAATGAAAGAATAATTAAATTCATTTTTTTTGAAAATGTTTTAGATCAATTAAGAATTTTCAATGTGGCATTTACTCGTATATGCCAACATGATGAATGTATTCGTACATGGAAACAAATAGCACGAGAATTAATGTTATCCAATGAAGATATTCAACGAATTGAAGAACAATATCTATTAAACCAAGAGCGATGTTTAAGATCTTTAGAACTTTGGGCTTCAGATGATAGTCGAGCTGATATAAAAATTTTAGCTCGTATGATGAGATCACTTGGATTTCGAGCTCTTAGTCGTATGTATATTAATTAGGCTAAGTTGTTTTTTTCGAGTAGACGTTTGCTTTTTTTTTCGTTCTAGGTGAACTTGGAAGTATGGTATAAAACTATAAACACACAATTCATGTCTTATGAAATTTGTATATGTATTTTCTAATTGTGTTCAAGTAATGGTGTGTTGTTCTTTATATTGACATATCTATTGTTTCTTCCATAAATTAAAAACGAAATATTCCGTACACAGAGTTTGCTTTGACAAATTGAAGGTTAACTTATTCAAGTAGCGTAATAACATTTCTTTCAAAAAAACAAAATTCAAGGTTGAATATAATTGTATTAAAATAATAAAAAATAAAAATAAACAGTAGTACCCATTGTAGCCGAGAAGACCGAAGTTGTTACTACTAATCTATGAAACTCATCGAGTCTCATAGTGTTGTAATCATGGGTGGCACTAGAAGCATTTCCTGTGGCGATATCGCTGCGGTGCACATATCTGTTTTTACATACTAATTAATCTACATTCAACGTTGGCACGTGGAAAGTATGGAAGAATTAGCCAAAGGAGAACATTATGAGAGTTAATTTTTAAGACGGTTTCTCTTGTAATTGTGTGTCTGTTTGGACATGTAGGGCGAATCTCGATGATTTATCGATATGAAAGCTATATACTTCATAGACCATTTATTTAGCATTCAATTTCAAAAGGAATATTTATTGGGTTCTATAAGAATATTTGATTATTAGAAATGACAAAGAAAAAAAAAGAATTTAAAGATCATGTCCAAGTTCATGTATTGTATCAATCATAGCAACAATATCGCCTTTGGTTGTTGCTGGATTCGAGATGATTGCACGAAAAAAATTCGGGTAATCATCAAGACGTTGATAACCAATCATCATTGTACCACTGTTCATCATACGTTCTTTTATTTTTGGTGCTACCTGTAAAAAAAACAGGCAGACAATTGATATAAATGCAATGCGTTTTCATAACTCACTTTATCCAATCGTTGTTTATACTCAAGTGTTGTTTGATCATAATGTTGTAAACTGGATGGAACATACCAAAAACAAACATTAATAAATGGTGGCTATAAAGAAAAGATTGAACTGTTGTTTTTTTTAAATTATAAAAATCAATGATTCTCTACTTTCATAACCATTCGAAAATATGGTTCACGTTTCAATAATGTTTCATAGAAGAATTTTGCATTCTCAACTAAGCCTTCAACATGTTCAGCATAACCTAAATGGCCACGAGCTTTCCATCCAAGCCATAATTTTAATATATCAACATGTCGACCACATTGAATTGTTTTATCGCCTGTATCAAGTGACGTTTCATAATGTTTGTCGGGTTGAAATAGATAACCAGCACACATTTGATTGGCTTCCTGGAGAACATTCTATATAGATAAAGATTTGTTTTTGATTGAACAGATCGAATCATTATTTTTCTTTTAACCTTGAGTTGAGTCTCAGCAAAAGCTTTACTTTTGATCCCATATATATAATCAATCTATTCTACTCTATTTCTCTTATTGTTGATAGTTCAAATGGAATTTAATACTTCGGCATGTCAATAAAAAAGCAATAGTCTATCTCGAATTTCAATGCATTTTGTTGTTGATGATACATACCAGATGTCTTATTAAAATAGCTGAACATTGAAGATGAATTGACATTAATTTATGAGGATTCCATGTAAATGAATCGGCTCTAATAAATATTAACAATACAAAATTTCGTTCTTAATCTAATTTCTTACTTGTCAATACCTTGAAGAAGATGTTTTGTTTTTGGTGATAACAATGTCGAACCACCCCATGCTCCCTGAACAGACATGTATACTATCGCGGTGTAAAACAGAAAATAAAAACTTACATCAACATGAAGCCAGACATTATATTTACGACAGATAACTGAAACTTCTTCAATAGGATCAAATGCACCGAAAACTGTTGTGCCGGCTGTAATTGCAACAAAAAATACCGAGAGTCCCAATGATTGACAATATAGAATTTTTTCTTCTATATTTTCAGCTGTTACTCGACCACTAAATAAACAAATTTTTTTTTATTCAACAATAAGAATATCATTCATTCATTTTAACTTACGATTCATCGGGGTCAACTTCATAAACTTGATCGGTTCCAATACTCAGTATTGCAGCAGCGCGTTTCATCGAATAATGACACTTAAAAACAAAGTACATATTCTTCCCTGGGTAAATTTCTAGAGCAATTATTTAGCTATCTATTCGGCACTCGTGCACTCGAACAAAATTTGAAAATGCGTACATGTTTCGAAATAACCATAGCCGGACGTAATCCATTTTGAATACCACCTTTTTTTATTTGAGGAAATGCATAATGTTTAGCTGCTAATACTGCATATAAATTCGAAAGAGCACCTCCTGGTGCTAAAACACCATCACCATTTTTCGATAGTGGCCCTTGCTTTGGCCAACCACAACAGTCACGCATATGCGTAAGAACACTTTCTTCCATGAGATTAAAAACTGGCGCTACTTCGTATGTAAACATATTTGCATTAATAGTTGAAGTTATCATTTCACCTACAAGTGATATTGTATCAACACCTTGACTCAATTGATTTATAAAACGAGGATGACCTTTAGGAGAGTAAAGCAAAAAATCAAATCTACTTCAGAAAAAAAGACAATTCGACTACCTGATCGAACAGTTGTTTCAAGAATACGCTCACAATTAGCTAGTATATCATATAAATCAGAACCTTGATCATCTATTTCAAATGTAAACATTTTTCGATATTCAGCCGGTGTACGAAGTCCATTTTTAATAACCTATATGAATATTTTTATAATAAGAAATATTTTCTTGTCCATATATTCATTACGTACAGGTGAATCGTGTTCATTCAATTCAGTTATATAACGAAGTATCATATCAATGGCAGCGAACAAGAATGTTTTTGTTGTTTTCATATCCGATGTATATGGTACAAGATCTAGGAAAATATTTTATTTTATATCTCACCATAGGAAAAACGAATAATTAAACTTACTTTTGTATGTTCGTTCATTTAATGCTTCTACATGAACGTAATTTATAGAATTTGCTATTGGTATTTTTTCTGACATGTCTATTCAATAGTATTTTATTTCAAATGGAATACAAATACTAATGAATTGAGAGCAGCTTATCCTTTTTTTTGTTGGTAGAGAAATTCACATATATTTGTATGTGGGCGTATGTTGATATGAAAAAATGTATTTGCTTTTTCCGAAAAAGAAGAGAATCATTCCTGAAGCACTATTATTTTATTCAAGTACAAAGTAAATAGACATTGAGTGACAAAAACATGTTTTCTATATACAAATATATTATTGAAGAAAAAGAAAAGGCAATAGATAATAGAAGAAACATTTGGTAGGCTGTGATGTTTAAAATGACTGCGCTCAAAATATGGCAAGGGTGTACGTATGGACAGAGTTTTCGAAGTGATATATTCTGCTATGGCTAAATTTAAAGTATTTAAAACTGTTTCTTTTATAATTCGTTTACACAAAGGAAACAGATATTAGAAAGTTGATGATTGGTTTCTTTTGAAAGCATCGCCTTTCATAGCCGAGTGAAACTCGAATACCATCTAGTTCGAATACGTGCAACAAAATATCGATTAGCAGAATGTTGAATTCAACTCATTTAAACTATTTATGCTAAATGAATGAGTTCCATCCTTTGGAAATATAACAACGGCGTTCAATAGGAGGGGGCCTCTTCTGATAATATTACACTATTGAGAAAATTATGTTTCCTATTCGTGAGATGTTGCTGTTCAAAGAATCAGATAGGCAAACTATGCAAGTTTCATTAAAGTACATCATAACTGGAATTGTTTGATGATTCGTTTATTTATGAACGCATTGCAAGTACCTCTCCTATATAAGCTCCAAGCTTGCCGAGCAGGCGGGGGGGGGNAGCCCCCCTGAATTCGAACCGTTTCTACGAAATTTTTTCCATTATATTTCTGCGTTTTTCTGTGAATTTTTTTGTACTCCCACAACTTTTAAAAAAATGAACTCAAAGAATACAAATATTACAAGAACTTTTTTTGAAATGCAAGTATACGAATTGGTTAACATGCAACAAAATAAAGGGTTTAGTTAAATTATTCCTTTTTTACCAGAAAACGTGAGGAGAGTATCAAAACAATGCCTACAAAATTCTTGCAGAAAATTTACTATGATACTTCTCTTTTACAAGAACCTCATATTACTATAGTATCAAAATATTTCAATGAATTTAACTGCATTTCAATGCTTTTTAGTTTCTTTTTTTCCCTTTTTTGTCGAAATATGAAGTTTAAAAATAACGCAGCAGATTTTATTTAAAACAATCTATATGCCAACGATTACATTTATTATCTTCATTGTTAACAATAAATGCACCATGCATGTATAGTATAACTACGAAAGAGGAAGCTTCGTCTTTAATATTTCTTATTGTACGATAATTGTTGTGCTCTTTGGTCTTGTGTTATTTTCATCGTAATTGGATTACAACTTAAAGAGATAAAAATCAAAGAGACAGCGTCTTTTTCTTCTGATTGTTATAGTATAAATACGATATATATTAATGATGTACTGCGAAGATAAAAGATAAATTCGTTTAACTATGCATTACTGTGAATAACATTTTTGAAAGTTAAAAAATTGTAAAATATTTTTTGTTTGGGAATTGAAATAATTGTAAAATGATTTTGTTTGTTTTTTGATATTTTAAATATATTTGAAATCGTCTTCATTTTTTTGAAGAATGCTATATTTTTATTGCTCTGAAAGGCCTTTTCTAAATGAGTTAGAACTTAATCAAAAACCTGTGATTCTGCGAAATTTTTAGCCCCTCCCACTCCTAGAAACAATCGACAACCCTGATAAGCTCAGATAATCACCGTTTCTTTTACCCATAAAAAACAGCATCGAAATTCACATGTAATTTATTTGTTTACGCAAATATTAGTGCATATTTTTGTTTTGATCGCGATAACATCATAAAACTGGAAAACAAGCGAAAAAATAGGAAGAGGATTGAAAATGACATGGTTCATTGATTGAAGTAAACATAAGTCAGTTGGAAAAAAATCAAATAATTTCGTCAACAATAAATACGGTGTACAGATCATTGCCAACATACCAGAAACGAATTCCTATTCTCCAATATCACTTACTGTATGCAAGTTTATTTTATTTTCAATATTCTGACGCTAATCAAGTTGAAGATAGCTGAACTAATTCTGAGTAGGTAGTAGAAAAGTTCTTGAATTATCAACTAGAAAATGAATCCTTTTCTGAGGTTATCATTAATAGAGACCGATAAAAAAATTGATAAGCCAGGTAGGTTTCTGTGATATCGTTCAGTAAACAAATTGCTGTATTACACTGAAAATTAGGTATTAACAAAGGAATGTTCGTGCCATGCCAGCAGAGTTTTTACAACATCCCAGGTCGATCGTTCTGGCCACCGTATACTGTAGGAACTGGTTGGGAAGATGCGGAAAATCACCGTACCCCACAGGAAAACACGGAAAGTCGCTGAAATCTGTAAGCAGTATTCCGACCGGAAAACTTTCGGAGTTTTTCCCGACGTTTTGCTGTTGGTTCCTACCGAAAAGCACTGAAAGTTGACAGGAGTCCGCCGTACCATCACGAGCTGGGACTAGAAATAATAGATAGGAACATGAAAAGACTACTCCTGAAATTGTTCTAATTCATGATTACTCAATCACATAAAAGAACTCTATTTAGTTATTCAATATTCCCTCTACTGAAAGGAGGGTATTACGAAAAACGAGTTAAATGCGTTCGTTCGTCGTTCTCTGCGCACGATTTCAAGAAGATTGTAACTTTCGACGTTTTGCCAGCTGGAATCGGTCGGATTTCGTTAGTTCCGTCGCATGTTCCGTTTGTATTCCTTTTGATCACGGGTCGGCTCCGGGAATTTTCCCCAATGGTTACGGTGGCGGGAATAGTGCAGAATACTCCGGTTACAATATGGTGAAATCCAAACGGAATACTGCTTCCACCTTCCGGATAGTTTTTCGATCCGTTTTCGGTTGTAATGTACTTGGAAATCGCCGGAAGTATCGGGAAATTACGCCGTTTCCTTCCGTTCCCGGTCGGTTCCGAAGTCCGGAATCATCGATCTGGGTATTCTCTATGATTGAGATCATTTTTTATAATCTAATAAAACATCTCATCTATAGGTGTATATTACTAAGACAAAATATATGCATTGATCTGTATATATTTTTGAAAATAAGAAAACAAGCTGCATCATACATTCGAAAAAGCCAGTTATCGCTGAAAAAACAAGTTCGACTGTAGCTAAAAAAAAAGCATTATTAACAGGAGTAAAAAAATAAATCCTTTGAAAAACAATTAATTGTTATAAAAATCAAATTAATTTCAATGGCCTCAACAAAGACGATTCCCTTCAATTGGTTCGTCATTTTCTTCTGCCATAGCTAATTCTTCTCGCGCAGTTTTTTCTATTTCCAATGGGTTTCTTATGGTTGTTTTCGAGGTTCAAGTACTGCAACTAAAAATAATTAATAAGCAATGTAGATTGAAATTGATAACAAAAAAATTTAAAGCAGTTTTACGAACTTTATCTGTGCTTAATATCTTAACTATAATAGCTGCAAATGATTCTTGGTGGAAGATCAACGTTCGGCGATATTTTAAATTTCTCTACCTTGCATTTTCAATGAGCCCAATTTAATTTAAACCAATATTTTTTTCCATAAATTTTGAAAAAGATCGCACCTTTACAATTCCTAGAGAATTTCAATTTATATGCTGATAGCGATGAAAATATTGAGTAAACAAAGCTCAGTAATTATTGTTTTAGTTGAAATAATCATAATTTATGTTTATTTGTTTAACAATGTATAAAAACATTTGAATTAACATCAAAATCCAGTGAACAACATATTTACGAGTCATAGTTAGTTATGTGTAAGGAAAAGAATCAAAGAAAAAATAGCAAAGGTTTCAAAATCTAAACACCTTAGATTTCAATAAAATAACCAAGAAACCCGAACGTCGTTAAGGAATCGCTCTCTCAAGATAGTTTAACTTGTCTGCATATAGAATGAAACTATCAAATTTTTCAATTCAGTCTAAATCTTGAGGGTGTACGTTTCGAAAAATCAAAGCATAATGAAAATATCAGTTCTTGCATTTTATATTGTATCTAATCCGTTGTTTTCATAGTTTGACTGAACTTCATTTTTTCGAATCAAAAATTACTCAAACTCTCACAAACGAATACATAAAATTTATATTTATGCAAGAAAATGATATTGATGAAAATTCAATACGTAAAAAAAACTGCTGGTGATTATCAAAGAGAATACGATTGTAGAACACAATGAATCACATCGAACAGTAACTTTAATTTAATATTAAAATAGAGAATTGTCTTGACATAAAACAATGTTTTCAACTATTTGATAATTATTTCTACCAATCTCTGATCTTTTCACTGATTAACTATTTTTATTATTACTGCAGGCAAAACATTTTAAATTGTTT